>JASANB010003928.1:0-34180 GCA_030248155.1 Sabatieria punctata
ATACATGTAACAGGTCATCCGCCGATGGGGGAGGGGGGTTGGGGGGGGGGGGTCTGGCGCCGGCCGGGGGGGTCTGAACCAAAATTTTGGGGGAGGGGGTGGGCACTAAAAAACGCTCAAAAATCGAAAAAATGGCAATTTTTTGGTTAAAAATTGCCAAAAATCGCTAATTTGGGCTGAAATACAGCTAAAAAGTGCTGTTTTGCAGGCGATTTTGGCAATTTTTGTGTGTGAAATTGTAAAAAATTGCAAAAATTTGCTCGAAAATTTACTTGCCAGAAAAATCGGAGGGGGTCGGTGAAATCGTCTCGGGGGGGTCCCCATCTGGGGGGTCTGGCCTAAGTCGGGTGGGGGGCAGACCCCCCAGACCCCCCTGTTACATGTATGGCGTGACTGTCTTTGTTTCTGCGGTTCCCTCAGTGCGCTTTTTGTAAGTGGCCACTGATATATGCCAAGTGAGACCCGATTTCCCAAACCACCCTGTTTGTGATTCTCGTGTTTTGCGTCGATCCACACATTTCCGCTTTTCAGACTTCGCAAGGTTGGGTCAGTGACCCACCTTCTTCTATCAGTACATTCAACTAAAGATACCTGGTGATAAATTCGTTACAACTGCCTTAAAAAGATACGATGTGTAAAATGCACTTTCAGGGCAGTACAACAGATAAAACTCTTCGTTTGGAACCGGTATTCACAGGAGAAAGCAGCTATTGAAAGTCATCAATATTACGAATTCATTGATGGTCCTCCAGTCTGGATTGGTCAGAATGAGCGTCCATGGAAGCTGTTTACACCAACAAAAAGAAGAAATGTTGATGATTGGGATTTGGACAACGACCCAGATTACTCAACTCCGAGCCTATGCTGTTGAGATGGCAAAAAGGATCCTCAACATTCTTGGAACAGTTTTGATACAAAGTCATACTGTATGTATCTCAACCTCAATTAATCAACTTATAGCTCGAGAAACGCTCTATACAGTAAAAGAATCCTGAACTTACTGGGATGCAAACTAACACACTTCCGGGCAGTTCTTACAGTAGAAATTTCGCAGCAGTCAGCTTGGGTAGCAACATTCAAATGCACGTTTCTCCAAAATGCCCCAGTGAAATCGCTCATATTTTACATCAAATTAAAGCTCTCAACAAGGGCTATCAAATAAAGAAATAAAAAAGGGGGGGTAGGAGGGAATTTTTTTTGCAGTGGGCAAAAAAGTGATTTTTGGGTCATCAAAAAATGAAAAAAAATCGTTATAACTACCGAACAAAGCCATGTAGAAATGCGCCGTGTAGCTCGTTGGAAAGCCAAGAGCAAGCTCTATCGTTTAAAAGAAAAGCGGACACCGTGCGTTGAAAATTGGCATAGTTATGCTCAATCGAATAAGGTACCCCAAATTTGACCTTTGACCCCTCGTAATTTGCATATTAGGCGGAGTTGGGGGCTGATTGTTGGTACACGTTGGTTTCCCCTAAGGTACATCATTTATGCAAATTTTGAGCAAAATCGGAGAGGTCGACCAATTTTTGTGCATAGGGAGGGTTGCCTGATTCAGACATCGACTCTTAATAATATGATAAAAACCGTAACTATTATAAAACCATTCTTGAAAAAACGCAGCTCATCTTTTGTGAGGCATTCTTGCGAACATACATGTAGGCCAGACCCCCCCCCCCCCCGAGACGATTTTGCGACCCCCCCTCCGATTTTTCTGGCAAGTAATTTTTGAGCAAATTTCAAAAATTTCCGAAATCGCCTGCAAAACAGCATTTTTAGCTGTATTTCAGTCCAAATTAGCGATTTTTATCCACAAAATTGCGATTCTTTCGATTTTTTAGCGTTTTTTAGTACCGCAACCCCCCTTCCAAAACTTTGGCTCAGACACCCCCGGCCGGAGGATCTGCCCCTCCCGATCGCTGGACCCCTGTAAGCGATTCTTCCGACCCTTCCCCCTCCGATTTTCTGGTAGGTAAAATTTTGAGCAAATTTTTGCGATTTCTTTACAATTTCAGACACTAAAATTGCCAAAATCGGCTGCAAAACAGCTCTTTTCAGACCAAATTAGCGATTTTTCACAATTTTTAAGAAAAAAAATTCGATTTCTGAGCGTTTCTAGTGCCCAATCTCCCTCTCCAGAATTTGGGCTCAGACCCCCGGCCGACATCCGACATCCCAACCTTCTCCCCGCATCGGCAGATGACGTAATAGGAAAAGTAAAAGTCTTATCTTCTTACCCATTCAAACATGGGGGTGCAGGCGTTATACTTAATCATAGGTCCTTTCTGCTCCTTGGTCTCATTGCTAACGCGTTGCTTTTTGTTGCAGATTTCGTTCTGCGACATTGCCGATGGACGCGGATCGAACACGGTTGGTTGGTGGCAATGACCCGGTCTCACTGAACAGGGCGCCGCCGGGGCCTTGGGTTGCTGCGTGGGTCTTCTTCCTCTGCCCAGACCTCCGAGACCCAGAGTGGTTGACATATCTCTACTCTACAACACATTCACCTCAGACCAGACATGGGCTAGCTTTTCTGCTCAGGGGAGCTAATAAATTTTCAAATCATGAGGGGTAGCGCGGCTGATGGAGGTTGAGGAAATGGCAGGTCAAAAAGTCTCTTTTGTTCAACTTATGGTCTGGGGCGTTTTTAGGGCTTAACTGACTTTTAGGGGTCCCTAATGAGGGCGTATATCTCAGAATCTAAGCAAAGCACATTAATGAAAATTTCAGCAATCTTTTAAGAATTTACTGATCTTTCATTTAAAACAGGATTCATTCAAATCCGTTGAGATTTGCCTTAACAACTGACTTTTAGGGGTCCCTCTATTATACGTACCTATATTAATTAATCACTTTCTTGCTTAGGCTTAGGCTTAGGCTGAGGCTTAGGCTGAGGCTTAGCTCAGGCTTAGGCTTAGACTTAGGCTTAGGAGTCAACTGAATACGGTAGATAAAATTGAAATTTTTGTTAGGTACCCCTAAAAGTCAGTTTTGCCACCGCTGTAGCAACTGCAAATCTCAACGGATTTGAGTGAATCCTTTTTTAAATGAAAGATAAATAAATTCTTAAAAGATTGCTGAAATTTTCATTACTGTGCTCTGCTTAGATCCTGAGATATACCCTACGCCCTCATTAGGGACCCCTAAAAGTCAGTTTTGCCGTTTTTAGTTCAAGGCTCCTCCTAACTGCCACTGGCGCTTCGTCAACGGTGGTTACAGTGAAGTACTTAACGTCGTTTATGGTACCGGTACCTACGGTAGTGGTACCTTATACGGTACCGGCATCTTATATGGTGTCGGTACCATAAACGGCGTCAAGTGCCAAGTGTGGTACAGGCCTCTATGTCGGGACGAAACAGCTTTCTTACACCGCTTCTCTGCTGCTGTTTTTATTTAAGCCATACAGAGCAGAAGAAGCGTCCTACGCGTCGAGATAATAGGTCCTATAACTACCACAACTCGGAGAGAGAGCACTCCTTATCTAGTAGTTTGTCGAAAACCACCGCCGCCGCCCCCCACACCACACCTATTGCTCAGTTCAAACAAATCAACGCCCATTATTCGTCGACCAATTCGGCCCATATCGTATAAAACACACTCACGTGCACTACCAACAATCTAGGGCCCGGTACTTTTTTGCAACGCAGCAAACTGTCGTTTTTAAACTTATTTTCCTAAGCCTTAGCCTACCTGAGGATGACCGGAAGCGTAAGCCTGAACCTAAGCCTAAGCTTAGAGAGAACCAAGCCTTTAACACAGGGAGGCCGATGGGCGGGTTTGTGGGGGCACTAGACCGCCTTCCATTTACCGTACCGTAACATAACCTACCGGCACTAAAAGCGTGCAGATCAATTTCAAATGAGCTCGGCTCCAACTTTAAACCACCCAAATGTTGAACAGAATAATAAATTTTTCTGAGTTCAGTACAAGGGAACCTCGCACTGGCAATAGAACAAGGCATACGCGTAACGCGCGTACGCACAAAAATGCCCCGAGAATTCGCAAAAAAATCGATAAATTGGCCTCAAATACGGCTGAAAAGTGCGGTTTTACAGGCGATTTTAGCAATTTTTGTTTCTCACATTACATTTTTATCATTCTCGGCCACTGCGTTGAAGGGAAGGGTACATCAGTGTAAACAATGTCTCGTCTTGTTACTTCTTTGACTTGAAATAAACTTAAACAACAAAAATTGCAAAAATTTGCTGAAAAGTTACTTGCCAGAAAATCAGAGTGCGGGGTGGGGGCCCCACGCGACCGGCCACGGCACGGTGCCTTTCCTGTCTGCGAGTTTGAGTATATTGAGTTTACTGATTTTAACAAACAAACAAAGAATAAACTGTTAGAATGACCAGCATACCGTAGCATGCCACTAGATGACAGGAGGGCTGGGCCGATCGACCGGCTCAAGGGCACTCCCCCTCAAAAAACTTGATAGATCCACTGCGGCCAATTTAATACGAAAGTTTTGGAGTGGTGAAGCATTTACAACGCCTCTAGGTACTGAAAGTTGTTCCAAATTGGAACAACTCGACTCGCAAAGACGTTTTTGCGCAGTTCCTTGACGAGTATGCATAACGTATATCTTAAAGTTATGCCCCCTAGTGCCCCTGTTTGGTTCCCAGGTAAAAAAGTCTTCCATCGGCAAATCCACCAGGCCACTGACCATCTTAAAGACCATAGTTACGTCTCGCGCAATTCGGCGTTCTTCTAATGATTTCATTTTCAGGAGAGCTAGACGCTTGGGATATGAGTACCCTGACATTACTGGCAGGCGCCGGGTAAATAATTTCTGGACCCTCTCAACCAAATCAGTATCACCCAGTATTCCTTTCCGCAGCTGCGGATGACGAGCCAAACAGTGACTGATTAGCACAAGATTGCCGACAACTTTCTCAACCGCGACCGACCCTTTTTTTCTCCTTCTTTCTTTTTTACTACATTTTTTACACAACAAGAACAAACGAAAATTGTGCGAAGAACCGATTGCACAGCCAAACAAGTGCAGATCAATAGAATACTGTAATTAACAAAATTCAAATAGCAGCAAATAATAATTGATAAAATCATGAAGTTATGTCAGTGAAATTCATGACACTCCAGACAAGGGCTGAGATTAGAACGAGAAGGTTAAAAACGTCCAGCTCGACGTCGTCCGTAACCTTGTCCATAGCCGCCACCTCCGTAGCCGCCACCTCCGCCTCCAAGACTTCCCAAATCAAGTCCACCTCCGATGTTGACAGTTTCCATGTAGATAACGGGGGAAGCGAAGGGGTTAAAACGATGGTTAAAATTCGAGCCTCGGTAGGGTCGGTGTGTTGCTCGGGCAGGGGCAGGAGCAGGTTGACATTGGCCCTTTCGATGACCGTGCACCTTGCATTTGTAGCACCAGTTAGTACGTGAGTCGTCGACCGCACCTGGTCCACCGCCACGACCTCTGCCGCGCCCGTCGCCGCCGCGTCGGCCGCCTCCACTCACTCGCCGACCGGAATTAGCACCGCGCTGATTGTTAGTGTTGCTGTGTTGTTGTGGCTTAGCAAATTCGACGACAGTGTTAGGTTGGCCGGGTTTGTAGCGTGGTGGTAGCTCGCCTCCCACTAGAGTGCGTTTGGGAGACGTCTGTTCGTCGAAATCCATTCTAAAACACATTAGTACACATATACGAACAATCAATCATCGAGTGGGCCTTCCAGTGGAATCATTAATTTGACAGCACGTACTGAAGTCCGTCCGTTAGTTGTACGTACTTTAGCTGCCCTACATACACCGTCAGCACCCGTCAGAAGTTTAGTAATCTGTGCTAGTTTCCACTGGCTGCGAGGTGCAGATTCCTTCAGAAGTACAATCGTACCAACCTTAGGCGTTAAATGACTGCTAGAATGGCTGGTTTTAGCTAAATGTTTAGCATGTACTTCACGTAAATTTAGCAAATAATTCGCTTGCCAAATGCGCCAAAACAAGTTGGTTAGTTTTTGAGTTTTGCGCCAATAGTCAGTCAGTCTTTGAACGCGAGTTAAATTTTGAGATGGGGGTACAAAATCTGGGTCGTCTGGTACTGCTAATGGAGGCTGTAGCAGAGTTGGCCGCCCGACCAGAAAATCGGCAGGAGTAAGTACAGACTCAAGAGATTCGCCAGTTGAAAACAATGGTCTACTGTTAATAACTCCCTCAATTTCGGCCAAAATCGTCTGTAATTCTTCGAAAAGAAGGAGTTTCGACCCGACTACCCTTTTTAGCGCTCTTTTGACGGTCTGAATTAGCCTCTCGTAGAAACCCCCCATCCAAGGGGCCAGGGCAGGAATGAACTTCCAGGTTACCCCCTTTTCGGCCATTTTCTGGTGCACTTTACTCTCTCTATACGCCCGGTTTTTCCAGAGGAATGCCAAAGAAAGGTTGGCCGTTTTGAATTGGGCGGCATTATCAGACAATACCAATTTTGGCACTCCCCGGCGAGCGCAGAAACGCCTAAAAGCGGCAAGAAATTGTTCCACATCGCAGGCGGATACGACTTCCAGGTGCACTGCTCTCGTCACACAGCACGTCCAAAGGGACACCCACACCTTTTTGGATTTGTTTCCTTCAGTCCGAACAAACAGTGGACCCAAGTAATCCAACCCAACTGACTGAAAGGGGGATGGCGCTGGACTCTAAATGACGGTAATGGGGGAAAGGGCGGCGTAGCAAACGGGGACCCCCCATATTTCCGACAAATACGACACTCTCTTAGGACCGAACGGACAGTTTTTAGTCCTTGCGGTATCCAAAATTTGTAGCGGACAAGAGAAAGTGTTTGAATTGGGCCAGCGTGCAGGGCTTGTACGTGCGTCGACATAACAATCAATTTTGTCAAAGGATGGTCGCGAGGCAACAATTTCGGAAAAGCTGCTTGCTCAGTCAGGTTAGCGTTCTCGAGACGGCCTGTGCAACGTAACAACCCGCTTGCATCTAACCGTAAACCCAACTGCCGAACAATTGAATTTTTGGTTGCACGTTGTTTAGACAAAAGTTTTTGAATTTCCGTCTCAAATGCAAATTTCTGAGCAGCCCGTACCCATAAATCCATAGCAGAGTCAATTTCATGCACCGTCAAAGTAGGTAGCTGAGCGAGAATTTCCGACAACGAACGTACTTTAGTCTGACTACGAGTGCGTCTCTGAGGCTTCAGCAATTTAGCGCGCCAGGTTTTAACAGCTCGTAACAGCCAGGCTGTGGTACGAAACAAGTTAGTGCTACTCGGAAAATCTTCAACTCGCAGTTGAACAGGGTAAAGACTGGCTGGTTCGACTTCTACGTTAGGCAACACCGTTTTGGACTCAGCTGACTCATCGATTTGGGGAAACCTAACGTTTGTAGGCCAAGCCTCTGCACCATCTACTAGCCACGGCGGACCCTGCCACCAATTGGCGTTAGTCTGTAATTTTGGATGTAGTTGCGGTTTGGTTGGAATATCAGCCGGGTTCTCTCGACCGGGAATGCTCCGAAATTGGGCCAATCGATAATCTGCAATCTCTTTCACTCTGTTGTGAACCCATTTTGGCAAAACCCTGTCTGACTCCAACCAAGCCAGAACACATTCAGAATCCGACCACAAATACTGAGCTCGCACAGAATGCCGCAAC
This sequence comes from Sabatieria punctata, assembly GCA_030248155.1. Lineage (NCBI taxonomy): Eukaryota > Metazoa > Nematoda > Chromadorea > Araeolaimida > Comesomatidae > Sabatieria > Sabatieria punctata. The sequence continues at coordinate 7,614 of JASANB010003928.1, forward strand.
TGGTTTGAGACAAATTTGAGCACGCGTACCCCTAGCAAGACCCCCATGAGCTCTAGTCGGGGTAGAGTGATTTGTTTGAGAGGCGCCAGTCGCGCTTTAGCAAAAATTAGCGAGCTGCTAACTGAGTGGTTTGTCTCCGACCGTAGATAAACGAGCGCACAGTACATCTTTTGCGAAGCGTCAGTAAATGCGTGCAATTGTAGGTCGGTCTCCTCAGTGACCGGCCCCACTACTCTTGGAACTCTTATGCTAACAATTTCGTCTAGCTTGCGAAATGATTGTAGTGCCCTGGTCTGCAATTTTTCTGGTAAAATCTCGTCCCAACTCAATTTTTCTACCCAGAGTTCCTGCAAAATGAGTTTGGCGGGTGTCAGCAGAGGACAAATAAGCCCGAGCGGGTCGTACACGCTAGCCAAAATGGACGCAAATTTGCGTTTAGTCAGAACGTCGCTTTTAGCCAGAGAATGTGGTTCAGCCCAAAACAACTCATCACTGCCCGTGTGCCACCGCATGCCAAGAAGCTTCGAAATTTCTGGTTTGGCTCGATCTATGTCAGGTAGTGACTGCAGGAATTGGTTAGAATTTGAATTGAATTCTCTCAGATTCATCCCTGCCAGCCGGAAAAGTTCTTTGGATTCGACATAAAATTTCCGGGCTGCTTCCAGGTCGGCAACACAGACAGCAATGTTATCTACATAGATATTATCGACAATTAGCCTTGAAGTAGGGCTGGAGACGTCTGGCTTTAGCATATGGTGACGAACTGTAGCAGCAAGCAGGAATGGGCTGGAAATTAACCCAAAACTGACTCGTGCAAATCGGTAAACCATCAAATTGGACAAATGTGTACTGAGGCAATTCGTGTCCTTAACCCACAGAAATCGCATTAGATCTCTTTGAGCAGGGTCTACTGCCACTTGGAGAAAAGCTTTCTCAATGTCACTCATGACACCGATGGGTCCGAGTCGGAAACGAATCAACAAACCGGCTAGGTCCTGCATGTCAACAGCAGTGTGGTGCATTTTGAAAATTTGAAACTAGGTAAAGTAATACTAGGGAAGTGGAACCAAAAAAGGGAAAAAATAGGGGAAGTTGGGAAAGAAGGGAAAGAATAGGGAAAGAGAAAAAGGGTAATAGGAAAAAAAGGAAAAAGAAAATGTTTTTGGGGGTGAAAAAAATTTGGGAGGGGGGGGATTAAATTAGATTAAATAAATATATTTTTTTTATAAAGAAAATTCTCTGGGGGGGGGGAAGGGGAAGGAGGGGGGGGGGGGAAAAGAAAGAAAAAAAAAGGGAAATCTGAGGTGGGGTAAAAGGAAGGAAAAAAGGAGAAAGAGAAAAAAAGAAAGATATACTAATAAAGGGAAAGTCAACAGGGCCACAGTACAAGTTTTCGTTTAAGCTTTTTCCATCTTTACCGGTCTTGGCACTAGCATCAAACACTACTCTAACCTTTGTAGTGTCACTGCTAGCTTTGAGTACACAGTGGTGGGGAATATAGTAGGTTGGTCCAGTTGACTCCTTGGGGTTTTCGACTACCTCCACTATACCCAGCCGCTCGTACTCTTTAAAAATGTTGGCATATTGTTGCAACAGGTCAGGGGACGATTGGAGCCGATTAAGCAGCGACCTTAATCGATGCAGTGCCAAGTAGTAATGGTCAGGCAATTCAGGCTCTTTGTAGCGCAATGGGTACCGTACCTGGTACCGTAACTCATCAGGCAGGTACTGTACAGACCGGTTGAATTCGTTCTGGACCAGCTCTTCCTCAGTTCTCTGACCACATTCTACAATGCCGATAGAATCTAAGCGCCAGAACCGTTCAAGCCCTGACTCGATTGCAGTTTTATCTGGCAAAGCAACAGCTTGCGTGACACAATGCAGTGTTTGCGTCGCTCCAGAAACAGGTAGGCCGAATCTGCCCGCAGGCATGTAGCCGAAGGTTGATGACACCAAGAATAAATCAGGTGTCAAGGGGATGAGCGGCTGCATTTGGATAAAGCGAAAGAAATGATCAGCTCCGATGAGCAGATCAATGCTAGCCATTTCCTCATCTCTTTGAACCGGATCAGCTAACTGATAGCCAGCTAGTTCAGGTATGACAGTCGCATCCAATTTTTTGCGAAAGATCGGTTGAGTTATGCGATCTGTCACCGATGCGGTGATCGTTTCGATCAAACCGTTTTGTAGCCTTAATCCTACCTTAACCAGAGCCGACTCACACTGGTGTACCGACTGGCCGAAACCAGTAACCGTTAATTTCTCAACGATTTCAGTATTCAGATTTAGTCTTTGCCTTACTCGAGCCAGCAGAAACGAACGTTGGCTTCCTGAGTCAAACAACAACCGAACTGATGTTGTCTGGCCAGTGTTCAGGTTCTGAGCTTGTACCTTTGCGGTCAGAAGCAGCACATGTTTGGTTTCGATTTGTGCACTCAGAGACGGCACAAATTTTGGCGTTTCACCAGCGGAATTTGACTCAGCAGTTGCTAAGTCCGAATCAGTGCTGTCAACCGCCGACAAATTGCGAGTAACTTGTTGTCGATTTCCTGGTGGTTTAGATCTGATCGATTCCATCGATTTCGTGCCACCACCAAACTGCTGCATGCACAAAGACCGATGATGTGTCGTGCCTTTACAATAGTGGCATTTTCTGGTAGTTTGCGGACAGGCGTTATAGCAGTGATCTTTCTTAAGACAACGGAAGCACATTTTGTTCGCCTTTACAAAATCGTGCCGTTTCTTAGCATTTGCGACCACTGTGCATTGATCAGCATAGTGACTACCTTGGCAATAAATGCACTTCAGGTTCACCTTACTAACCAATGCATGAGTTGTACCACTGGCAGCCTTTGGCTTCTGTGCCACTTGTACAGAGGGTGTATACTGAGAGACGAATTTGGCGATTTGAATTTGCGAAAAAAGATATTCGCGAAGAACTGTTAGTCGGTCTGCTTGGCCGACCATTTTTTCGGAGATTTCTTTCAGCATACGCGCCGGTAACTTTAGCATCAAAATTTCACCCAAAAAACGCTCGCCACTAGCCGATTCTCCGAGTTGTTCCAGACCGCGCACGTGTTTCTCTATTTCCATGTAAAAAGTCTGGAGCGACTCGAGGCCCTCATCGCTTAGTCTTAGTTGATGCAATGCTGCATAATGAGCACTTTTCAGGTGTTCATCATTGCCAAAGTGCGACTTTAGTAAATCGATAGCCTGTGGATAGCCTGTATCAGTAACTGGCAAGCCTTCTATCGCCTTCGCCGCCGTACCAGACAACACTGACCGCAAATAGGTAAATTTCTGACTGTTAGTCAAGGTCATGTTGTGGTGAATGGCTTGTTCGTAACTTGCCCAGAAAGCTTTCCAGCTAAACAGATCGCCTGAGAATGTTTGCAATTCTAACTTAGGCAGACGCACATTTTGCGTAGCTGACAGAGTCTCTCTTCTAGGTGCAGCAGTTACAGTCCGCGAGGGAGCATTTTGTGTAACGTCAGTTAGGCGTCTGTCTAGAGTCTCTACACGTTCTAAACAGCGCTCTAATGTGCTTTTTTGAGCTGCCATTAGTTCTTGCTGCTGCGCCTTTGACAGAGACAATTGCTCTCTCAGCAAAGCCAATTGTTCTGCATGCCTACGTTCTGATGCCTCCTGTTGGGCCTGATACCTCGCTTCAGCGTTAAGAAATTGAGACTGCAACAGAGCTACCAACGTACCAATGCCGGAATCGGCGGCCATAGCCCCCTGCGTCGGCTCTAATTTCGCTACGTTTGGTGGGAACTGACTCAATGTAGGTCCTCTGTCCATCACGTCACCCGTGGGAGACAGGAATACCTCAGGCCCTCCGTCCGTCGCAGTCAGAGCGGGAGACGGGCAAGCTTCGAATTTAGACCTAATTTGATCTAGTTGAATTCGCTCATTCACTAACTGATCCGTCCAAGAGGACCCTAGATTTTCAGCGGCAAGTTTTTCTTTTTCGGTCAATTCGAAAGCAGACAAATCGGTAGTAAAATTTAGCCATTTAGCCTCTGTCACTTGAAGCTCATATAACAGATCTTGGCACTGTTTCAGATGGTTAGCTGAGCGAAACAATTCAGAATTATTGGCAAAAAGGTGAGCCAGTTCTCGCGAGGACTTAATTAAAGATTTAGACAATTTAGTCAGAGGATCTCGCTGTTCAGCTAAAGACTTTGCACGTTGCTGCCGAGTGAAAGGCACTGTCTCACCGGCTTGGGCCATTATATTTTCTTTGACGCAGTTCGTAAGCAAATAAATTTATGTACTCACAGCTCAGGGTGGTTTTCCGGATGCTCGTTGTTATGCTAGATTTACAATGCCGCGTCGCGTTGCCTCAACCTGCCTCGCGTCGCGGCAGCGTCGGCCGACGCTCCTGCGGTCGGCCGCCTCAATTTATCCGCATTTCCAATGCCGCGTTTCTCGCCGCTGCGTCTGAGTTCCACTTTACCGTAGCGAGCAGTTTGATAAGCAGGCGCATCAGCAAATGGAATAGTTTTCTGTTGTCGCGCCGTGCCGCAATAATACTGCAGCCAAAAAACACTTTCTGCTAAAAAGAAGGATTAGCTAAAAAGATAACAATGGTGAAGGTGCTGAGCAGGAGTCGTAAAAGAAGATTGTTCTGTTTGCTGAAAACTAGGGCTTAAAATTAGCAAGAACGCAAGCAAAATAGGCCAGTTTTGCCAATCGGCCGCGCGCAATGCGCGAAATCAATTCAATATGATGCTCTGCCTGCTTATCTTTGCACGTAAACGGCTGCTGTAGCGGGCGGCGGACGCGTCGGAATTAAACTTTGGTCAATTCGCGCGTTGAGGCGACGCTGACGCCAGGTTGACGCAACGCGGCACTGGAAATGTTCAAACGCGACGCAAGCGAGGCGAGCGACGCGTGCGACGCGGCATTGTAAATCCCGCATTATTGGCGAGTGCCGGCAATTTCCGCGTCACTGACTTATCGACAGGTCCCAGAGATTCCATTGGGCACCACTTATTCCTTTCCGCAGCTGCGGATGACGAGCCAAACAGTGACTGATTAGCACAAGATTGCCGACAACTTTCTCAACCGCGACCGACCCTTTTTTTCTCCTTCTTTCTTTTTTACTACATTTTTTACACAACAAGAACAAACGAAAATTGTGCGAAGAACCGATTGCACAGCCAAACAAGTGCAGATCAATAGAATACTGTAATTAACAAAATTCAAATAGCAGCAAATAATAATTGATAAAATCATGAAGTTATGTCAGTGAAATTCATGACACCCAGCAAATATGGATTCCAGACCTCACCTCAGACGCGTACTACTCTAACTTAGACAAAACAAAAGTATTATACATTTGAAAAAGGAAAGGAGTGCTTCTATAGTATGAATTAGTTCTCAAAGATATGACTCATTCCCTCGTTGCGCTATTAGTTGCGCAAAAATCGAAAAATTGCATCGAAAATAACTCAAAAACGAAAAACACTACACAAAAACTAAAAACACCATCACATTTCCCCCAAAATGCCGAACATTTTGATATAAAAGACGAACCCAAAAAACCTAAAGAAGCATGTAAAAAAAGCCGAAAAACTGCAAAAAAAGTGACCCCGACGATCCCCCACAAAAATTTTTTTTGAAGTCCTCAATTGAAAACGAATGACTCGATTTTCCTGAAAATTTCACAAAAGATAGAACCCAAAAGGTTCTATAACTTCTGCAGAAACCAGACAGATCCGTTCACAAACGCAAAAGTTACAGCTAGAACAAACACCCAAAAATGACACTTTTTGGCACTTAATACAGTCAGGCACTTAACGCCGTTTATGGTACCGACACCATATAAGGTGCCGGTACCATATATGGTACCGGTACCGTAGGTAGTGGTACCATATATGGTACCGGCACCATATATGGTACCAGGGATGTGAGGTGGGAAAAAAACACCGGAAAAAAACTGTTTTTTTCCGGAAAAAAACCGTTTTTTTTCCTAAGGGTCGGAAAAAAACATAAATCGCGGAAAAAAACTCAAGCTAAAAATAGCTAATTTACGTCATTTTTCGTTTAAAAAATGGACTTTTGCTATGTATAATAGGCCATACTGACTCAAAACTGTTAGAAAAACAACAAAAAAGACCAAATTTGGCATGAAAAAACAAAAATGCCAACTGCTGTAAGAAAATTTGCATATAGCGTTATTTATGGAACCTGTCAGGCACTGTTTCATGCCTGTTTCGTGATTTATATCAATGTAACACGTGTATTTCTGGTCTAACAAGACTGAGGAAGGCGCTAGAAAGCGTTAGGAATCATAAAACCAGCCTAGGATACTCAGAACTTGGGCTGGAGTTTTTTTCCGCGATTTAGGAAAAAACCGGAAAAAAACCGGAAAAAAACTGGAAAAAAACAGGCCGAGGTTTTTTTCGGAAAAATATACAACCCTGTATGGTACCGTCACCATATATGGTACCGTCACCATATATGGTACCATATATGGTACCCCCACGTTCGAGGTCTGTGGTGGTACCATATATGGTACCGGTACCATATATAGTGACGGTACCATATAAGGTGCCGGTGCCATATATGGTACCGGCACCATATATGGTACCCCCACCTTCGCGTTTTTCCGGTACCGGTACCATATATGGTACCACTCCGTTCAGATTTCGTACCATATATGGTAGTGAGTGGTACCACCACAGTCGCCGAACGTGGGGTCACCATATATGGTACCGGTACCATATATGGTGACGGTACCATATATGGTACCACTACCCTCGGTACCGGTACCATATATGGTACCACCACAGTCGCCGAACGTGGGTCACCATATATGGTACCGGTACCATATATGGTGACGGTACCATACATGGTACCACTACCCTCGGTACCGGTACCATATATGGTACCACCACAGTCGCCGAACGTGGGGTCACCATATATGGTACCGGTACCATATATGGTGACGGTACCATACATGGTACCACTACCCTCGGTACCGGTACCATATATGGTACCGGCACCTTATATGGTGTCGGTACCATAAACGGCGTTAAGTGCCTGACTGTAATAGGACAAAAAAACCTGAGCATAATAGAGAAGCGCATTTTTCCGCCCCACCACACGATGTCTAAAAATCTTTATAGACCGAAAATGACCAACAAACCCCCGTGAAGCGCACATGCGCTTCCCTTGATAGGAATACACCTTTTCCCACGCTTGAGTTATCCAAACGGCACCTATAACTTTCAAGGGACACAGACTCGTAACTGAGGGCCGCAACTCATTCAGAACACAAACTTCTTCTACTGACCTCGATCATACAGTAGTATGGTGGGAATTTGCACAGAATTTTGAATTTACAGATAGCCCTAAACGACCAGCAACCGGTCCTTAGCAGGTTCAACGAGCCGGACAGCTGATGTGTAATCGTTCGAACGTCCTTCACCAACGCGCCGCATACTTTTTTTGATTTCTTTGTCTGCGACTTACCGTTTTGATCATACATGGGCCGGAAAAATGGGTTGGGGTAGTCAAAATCCGAAAATTTGGGGGTGGGCCTGCCGGTTTGGGGGGGGTCGCGGCGATTTTGGTGGGTGGGGTCAGGAACAAAAGTCGGCTTCAGGTGGGTGGGTGGGGTCGTTTGGGGGGGGTCGAGCCCAAGTTGGGGGGCGGGCAAACCCCCCAGACCCCCCCCCCCCGGCCCATGTATGGTTTTGATGCGCATCTTCTCTCTCCAAATATACCGCCTCATTTTTCCTGTTTAAACCGACAACTTTCTGAATTTGACCCGTCTTCCGTTCAGCTATTACAGAGGCCATAAATGCTCATTAAATACCATGTAAGCACGCTTAAATTTTAAATGGATTTACTTGTACTCACGCAACTCATTCCTTTTATGCCGTCACAACTCAGCACTTTAGTGACGCCTATAGGCCATTCACAATCCACTCGGTTTCTGTTTTGTCCAAAATTTTTCGATTCTCTTAGATCCGTTCGTTTCTAGCTACCGTACTCGACATAGTCTTTAGCTTCTCAACACGAAAACCTACGTATCTATCTACTACGGTAGCCAATTTTCAGAGATGAAATGGAAGTAGCGGCGCTGCTGTTTTTCGCTAAAAAGTAAGAAAACGTTCGGCAATAGTGGGACACTATCCCCCATTAGCGAAAACCTACCTGATTTAAGCTGAGGCTAGATCCTAAAATTCCTAGATAGATCCTAAAGGTACGTTTAACTTTATCCCAAGCCTAATCCCCAATCAATGTAGAAGCCTAAAACTTGTTCACAGTGCTGAACAGAATCTGGTACTTCCAAATTGGTGGGGGGTTAGTGTCGATGTATCAAAATCGGAGCATCAGTGCGTCATGCACGCTGCTTCCCTCGCAATTCTGCAGCGAAACCTAGCTTAGCCTGTACAGGGTATAGTTGTCAGTGATGACACCCTCGTCCATCTAGACCAATCACAATGGACGCCACTTCACTCTCTCTTCTGAATTGCTCCAAACAGTCCACGTTTTTCTCTACCGCAACCAACCTAACGCTGCAACGATGTAATAAGCATAAAGTACAGTCATTCTATACAGTAGTGCACAAAAAATGTCCTATCCACTTTTTCGGGTTCACTAAAATCACAGTTTTTCACTCAATTCTCAACGAATTTGAACCAAATTTGGAGGGTAGGTGCCCAATTAGCCCGGCTACCTGTGTTACAGTTTAGGCGTGAAAATTCAGATTTTAGCGGGAAATTTAAACTACAAAGTATCCTGCAAAAATTGTTCTTACTAATGTTTAAATTTTCGCGCCGAAATTCTAGCAGAGTTAGCCAAGCCAGACCCATTGGGCACCTATTCTGCAAATTTGGTTCAGATTGGCAGGGAATTTACTGAAAACGGGCAATTTTAGTGAACCTCAAAATGTTAGCTTTGGAAATGGATAAAAAATCCCGATTTTCTGCCAACTTTGAAAATCGGATTCTCGCGCGTACTTTGAGCGAGGGTTTTGAAACTTCTACATAAAACTGCACTATGTTAGGCCTATTAGCGGCCATGATTTCACCGGAATAGCTTTTGTATTTCTTGAGTAAGAGCCGTTTTTTATTAGGCCATTTTATGACACTCACATATTCGTTTAAATTTCCCATCAAAATTTGAATTTTTGCGCCCAAATTCTAGCAGAGTTAGCCAGACCCATTGGGCACGTACTCTGCAAATTTGGTTCAGATTGGCATAGAATTGACTGAAAACGGGCAATTTTAGCGAACCTCAAAATGTTAGCTTTGGAAATGGATAAATTCCGATTTTTTGCCAACTTTGAAAATCGGATTCTCGCGCGTACTTTGAAATTTGAATTTTCGCAAAATTGGAATTTTCACGCCGAAACTGTAACACAAGTAGCCGGACTAATTGGGCACCTACCCTCCAAATTTGGTTCAAATTCGTTGAGAATTGAGTGAAAAACCGTGATTTTAGTGAACCCGAAAAAGTGGAGAGGACATTTTTTGTGCACCACTGTATAGCGTCTTTTTGCACCAAAATGTAATAATGTTTTTATTATTCCCTATATACATCTAACATAGTTTTAACTGCGCACCAGTATTACCTAAATTTCTTTACATGTTAAACTGAACGATAATTGGGACTCCCACCCATCCGACAGTGTAAGAACGGAAGTTAGGCCGTTCTCACCGAATCGTCTTCAGACAAAATTTTGCACCCCAACAAACTGTTCGAATATGCTCATCTCTTTCCCATTTATTGCACCAACCAACTAAGCAAGGTAATGGCTCTTAAGGACGTTCGTCCACAGTATTTCAACTGTCCTGGCTGGACCCAACTTTCCAAAATTACCAAAAGCGCTCGCAGTTGACTACCTAAAATGTAGTGGCGGCAATTCTATTAGGCAACCGGGCCACCACTCACTCGTTGAAAACTACACCACGATCTTCTTACCAAATACCTCACCGACCGGTGCTTAGAAACGACTCTGCTCAATTTCTTGCGCAAATCCGTGAGCCGTCAACGCTTAGAATGACTAACCGTAATATATTAGCCCAACCGACCGCAACTCCTTGTTATTTCTATCACAGCTACATACTGTAGTTTCGTACCAGTATATATATATTGATTTTTTTATTTATATATTCTACCATACCATCACGTTCAAACGAGAAACTTTGACAAATCTCACTAATGCTATACCCAAACGCCCACTACAATAACAAAACATTGCAAGCACACATGCTAAAATCAAACTAAATGCAAAAACCACCCTACCTTCAAACGGCCATAGGTCAAGTTCAGCAGTAGGTGGACAACTCTAAGCATTGTTGAATTAAAGCCTATAACAAGCTAATGTAACCCTGAAATTTTCACAGGCAGGGATGCCTACCATACCAAAATTGTACTAGTACTAAAATCAAACTTTGAATTTAGTACCAGTACCATACCAAACCAAATTCAAAACAGCTCCTTCTATACTGTACCATACCATATCAAAATCAAACGCCTTTACCAGATAATTTTAGTACTGCAATTTTGATTTTGGTATGGCGTTTTCATTTTAGTACTAGCTTGTTGGCTATATTTATAACACTTTTCAAATGCGTCAAAATTATTTTGCAGACTTTTTGTTTGCAGGACACCGCCCTCATTTCGTTTACTATTCAAAAGGCACGTTTTTACCGCTACCGCCACCCAACTTTTAAAATTGGCGCGTAAATCTCTCGACAAGTGTTGCTCCCTGACCGTTTACTGTTGACGCAGTCGGCACAGAAACCCCCACTCAATAACAGAACTCTATTTTTGAGCCATAGCTTCAGGTTTAAGCTTGGCTTAGGCTAAAGTTTAGTCTTGGTAAGAGAAGCTTTTCTGATGGCAGGTTACCGACTGGCTTGGCTAATTTGGTTTTGGCTGTTTTCCCAAATAACTGTTGAGGCGCCGAATCGATTTTTAGAAACAACGCTACAGTGACGGACGACGCTCCTCAACAAGTTTGGTTTGCTCGGTCGGTCGGCGGTTTGGTTTTGGTCAGACTCATATATCGCTCTCTTGTGGCTTTGGTTTTCCTTTCGTCTCCGCTTCTTTTGCGTGTGGCAGAGTTAACTGACTAACTAGGACCTGTTATTGTAGTGACGCAGAAATAAACGAGAATAAATCTGATGTAAGGCCAGCACCAGCAGGCCGGGATTGGCGTCGTATCAACTTATTTATTCTGCGCTGTCCGCGTGTTATTAAACGGCCGGTTTAAAGAAATAAGTTGGTTAGATAGGCCATGTCGCTGAGTCGTTCGGTTCTGTCAACTTTCTGCCGTCGCTTGCTGCTGAAGAGGAAGTGCTGCAAACACACTCCCAAACGATCTCTATCCAACGGCTCCAATGGATATGTGAGTTCTCTTTTTCTTCTTCTGTTTACTTCCATTATTATTAGGCTATTTATATTTAGCTATTTATCTCTTGTCTTTTTAAACGCATGCTAGAGTGCTGAATAACAGGTAGACATGAAAAACACAACCATGAACACATCAAATAGGTGAACAATTGTTGGTGCTCAGTAATTTCCGTTTGACATCTACGTAACTAACACAACAGGGTGACATGTAACAGGTCATCCGCCGAAGGGTGCTTGGGGGTCTGGAGCCGGCCGGGAGTCTGAGCCCAAATTCTAGGGAGGGGGGTTGGGCACTAAAAACGCTCAAAAACCGCAATTTCTTGGCTAAAAAAATCGCTACTTTGGGCTCAAATAGAGCCGAAAACCGCTGTTTTAGAGGCTAAAATTGTAAAAGTCGCAAAAAATTACTCAAAAATTTACGTGCCAGAAAAATCGGAGGGTGTCGAAAAAATTGTCTCGGGGTTTCCATCCGGGGGGGGGGGTCTGGCCTAAGTCGGGTGGGGCAGAAATTGTAACCAGGTGCAGACCACTTGGTGTGATGCATGGTAAATTGCGTTGGTCCGGTCCGGTGGGTTTTGGTGTTGGTTGTTTTAAATGGACTTGGGTGATTTCGAAGCTGTGACTAGATGAATCATTTGTTGGCACAATAGAAAGGCAGTTAGTTTTTGCCGTTCAGCCAAATCCACCAGTCTACGTGACGTTTGATGCACTACGTGATGTTCGGCGTAATTGCTGACTCATCGCATGCAGTTTTACAATAGTTGATTGATACATTCTTACCTGCACGTGCTTTGGCGTTCTAAAATTATCTTTTTACATAAGCTTAACTAGAGTGCGAACAATACCTAGAAAACCCAATACCCCAATACCCAATACCAATACCTGAGACCCCCAATACCCAATACTTGCGTAGCTGGGCCAAAAATTGCATTTCACTGGACAGGTACATGCCAGTTGTGTACAAAAGATTTTTGGCACGGCAATTAAAATTTTTAAAGGCTTGGTTGGGCCGCTGCCCAAGCAGGGCGAGAAAATTTTGAAAAATTAGCCTTTCAGAAAGGATTTAGAAGCCATTTTGGGCGTAAAATTAACAGAAATTATCAGTTTTGGTACTTAATGTTTCGTAGATCAGTCGTGTTTCTTAGGTACTTCCGGCGAATTTTTTCCGAACTCTGCCGGAAATTGTGTGCACCACCACAATAGCCATGTGTACGGTACTGGTACATTACATTAGAAATGTCACCATTTTTATTAATTACCGATGTAGCGCTTAGAAAAGCGTACACTTTAGGAAATTCTACTAACGTTTAGTTGATTAGGCCGTCCATAAACGACGTCCTTCCAGAGGGGGAGGGGGGTCGGCTGAAATGCGACGATAGACGACGCACCAGGAGACGGAGGGGTTAGCAAAAAACGACGTCACTTTTTTCGGGATTTTAGGGAACTTTGATTGTATTATTTTCATTTTAATTATATTCTGTCAAATTTTTCTACATACAGAAAAGCTTCCCAGAGTGGTTGTAGCGATCTATTCAATTGATTGTAGTATGGTAACAAGAAAACATGACAGTACTGTATGTACTGCACTTTTTTCTGGATGGGGTAAACCGAAAAGGACCTCGCCTTAGGGGGAAGGGGTTCCCAAGAAACGACGCAAGGCGATTTTTGGAAAAAGGGGCCCCGAAAAATTGGGATTTTGGATGGATGGCTCCTTAACGCGAAAACAGCTTCCTAAACCGAATCATCGATCAACTTTTTCGATTTTTCAGATCAATTTTTTAGGTTAACATCGATTTTTCTCTATTTTTACCTGTCCCAATTAGTATTGGGTATTGGGGGGTAAAAACCCCAATACCAATACCCAATACCTGGAAAACACCCCAATACACCCAATACCAGTTCACACTCTAAGCTTAACGTACTACCGTTATCTAGCTCAAACACTGCTGCTGACACAGAAATATGCAAACTTGGCTTTACTGCACTGCTTGTCACTTTTTGATCATTTACAATACTGTGTTGAATCCGAAAATTGGGGGCCACTCAGCATACATAGGCCGGAAAAATTTGGAACAGGTCTGGAGGTCGTCTCGGGGCTCCCAATAGAGTCCAAAAACGCCTAGTTTGCCTTAGAAAAGCGAAAAGAAGGTGTATGGTCTACAGAGGGGAGGGTATACGCAATCCCCCGACTCATGTACTTATGTCTATGGTATGGGTAGGGGAGGTAACAGGTCATCCGCCGAATGGGGGTGGGGGTCTGAGCCCAAATTTTTGGAGGGGGTCTAAAAAACGCTCAAAAATCGAAAAAATCGCTAATTTGGGCTGAAATACAGCTAAAAAGTGCTGACAATTTTTGTGTCTGAAATTACAAAAAATCGCAACAATTTGCTGAAAAAATTACTTGCCCGAGAAATCGGACGGGGCTCGGTAAAATCGTCTCAGGGGGGTCTGGCCTAAGTCGGGTAGGGTGCAGGCCTCTCAGACCCCTGTTTACATGTATGCGGAGGTGGTCTGTTCTGTTACATGTATCAGTCAGGCACTTAACGCCGTTTATGGTACCGACACCATAGTTACGTGCCAAACTGTGTATTTTCTTAAGTTACCCGCTCTAGCACTGAATAACTTTGAATAGCCAACATCTAGTAGTAAGTTAAGCCGTTTTTTCGATAGAGGAATGCTGTAGATCTTGCCAGTTTAATGTACCGTTTGCCTACTGAGCACACACACAGACTAACGTAAACACAGTCTTAGATTAGATAAACCGTTTCAGAAGTGTTGTCCGTTCGGACTGTTTGTGGACATAGATGGAGTATTGACACGGGGCAACACGGTGCTTCCGGGGGTCTCAGACGCCCTCAGACAACTGACCGACACAGACGGTCAATTCGTGGTTCCCACAGTTTTCGTCACCAACGCAGGGGCCAGACTTAGAAGGGAGAAAGCCCACCAACTCAGTCAGAGACTGGGGGTAAAGGTGGGTCCACTGACAAACTGCCTTATAAGGACCTGCAAACCTGCTGCAGTGGTTTAGGTGTGTCGCGACCAAATAGTAATGTCGCACAGTCCGCTGCGCATGTTCCACGAGTATCACGATTCTCACGTTTTGGCGTGCGGCCAAGGACCTCTAAACGAGATCGCCACATCGTAAGTTGGTGCATGTTCTAGTCATTAAACGGTCAGGCACTTAACGCCGTTTATGGTACCGGTACCTAGGCTAGTGGCACCATATAGGGCACCGCCAGGTTCGGTACCATCAATGCATACATGGGCCGGGGGGTAAGGGGGGTATACCTCTCCCCCTCGGTTGGCCATACCCCCCTTGGCCGGCCATACCCCCCTCGCACACCAACCCCCCCTCGCACACCAACCCCCCCCCCCCCGGAGGGAGGAAATTTTCGCTTATTTAAAGCAAAATAGGCGTTTTTTGGCCTTTTTTTGGGGGACCCCCTCCTCCCCCCGCCGAGGTCTCCAACCCCCCTAACCCCCCTCCGGATTTTTCCGGCCCATGTATGCATCAATGGTACCGGTACCATAAACGGCGTTCAGTCCTAGACTGTTAAACTAACCTATGAAGTTCTAAAGCGATTCTAACAAGTTCTTACACAAGTTTACTGCGGTTCTACTAACACGTCAGGCACTTAACGCCGTTTATGGATGGCGTTTATACGTTACCACTCCCCGAGGTACCGGCACCATACATACTACCTGCATCATATAGCATCCGTACCATAAACGGCCTTAAGTTGACTGACTGTAACACCTATGATTTTCTCAGTGCGCTGTTAAACTAAGGGATCTTTCTGACTACGTGCAGTTTGGATCGTTTTTAGTCAATTAAACGCGCTCAATTACAGACTGGGTTTCCGGCGCGTTTTAACCATCAACGATTTACGGGCCATTTTCCCGCATTTGGACTGCATGGACTTGAGAAGACGCCGTTCCAAAGTAGGTTTATTAGCCAGTCAGTCAGTGGATGTCCTTTAGCTGAATGTTGCAAAAAGCAGGAGACAGAAAAGAAACCGAATTACAACTTCTCTCATTCTCTTTCTCTATATTATTGATTGAGTTTTAGTTGCTAGCTCGCTTGACGCATTGTTAGTTAGCTATGGGGGCGATGAAATAAGCTGAGATAGTGGAGTCTTTTGCTTCTGTTGTGCAGTGGTGTTTCTTTTCAGCCTCATGCTTTTATGCCAGAGAGCTTTCCAAGAATCGAATGTAAGTTTAGTGTAGGTTTTGTGAGCTGTCTCAAAATTGTTTTGCATTTTTTCAAGTTTGTCCCATCCAAAGTCAGACATGTTTGCTCATAGATCTAACAGGCCTGTGCGGGGTGGTGTAAGGGTTGTTTGTCTTGTCAGGAGGGGGGTCAACAATCTTAGAAAGCTCCAAGTTGCGTAGAAATTCACCTTTTATTAATAGTAAGACTAAATATGCAATTTTCGGGTGGGTCCCCATACATGTAACAGGGGTTCGGGGGTCTGCCTGCCCCCGTCCGAATTAGACCAAATCCTCCCCGCCCTGGAGACAATTTTCCCGACCCCCTCCGATTTTTCTGGCACTTTTTAGCTGTATTTTAGCCAAACTTAGCGATTTTTAGTACAAATTTGCGATTTCGAGCGTTTTTTAGTACTCAACCCCTCTCTAGAATTTGGGCACAAGACCCCCATGGGTGGATGACCCATACATGATTGAACCAAAAAATCCGGGGGGTATGGAGACCACGGGGGTCCCAAAAAACCCCTATTTTGCCTTAAATAAGCGAAAATTTTCTCCCTCCGGGACGGGGCGCTGGGCGAGTGGGATATGGGCCGGCGAGGGGAGGGTATACCCCCTTTCCCCCCGGCCCATGTATGAGATGGCATGGCATGTTACATGTTTAGGGGTCCCTAACCCAAACTGACTCGGGGGTAGGGCCCCAAACCCCTTGTACATTCCTATACTCCCTAACCATAATTATATGTATTGTGCAAGTGGAAAGTGTGCAATTCTGAGACATTAGTTGGTAATTTATCTAGTTAATGATACAAATTATTGCTAGACTTTCAGTGGTGGTCTTATTCGGTGAGCCGACTAAGTGGGAAACGTCGCTGCAACTGCTAATCGACGTACTGCTAACCAACGGTCGACCTGCCTCTACCAAGATCGAGCGCGGTCGCGTGCACTACCCTCACATTCCCGTTATGGCCTGCAACATGGATCTGTTGTTTATGGCTGAAACCTCCTTGCCCAGGTAGATTCTTCTCTGCTCCGGAAGGAAAACAAGCTGAATTTACGGCGCTGATAAGAACAGAGTAGATCCATAAACAGAAAATAGTGTGCAATGTTTACCCAAACCACGTGGTGGCTGGGCTGGTGACTGCGTCAGACGCAGACCGGTTCTCTTTATCTCGCGCGCTAAGACCTTTACGATAGGTCTACGTGACAGAACTGAGAGCACGCGGAAGTTGGGCAGGCAAAAACTTTTACAGACTGACGCACGGCTCGTTTCTGTTGTGCCTGGAGACCATGTACAAAGCGCTGACGGGCAGAGATCTGATTTACACCGCCCTGATGGGCAAACCCAGCACTATCACTTATCTGCACGCAGCTTACGTCATCAAACAGCTGGCCGCTAAGATGGGAATGTGCGCTCCCTCCACGCTCTACGCTATCGGGTAATCATCTTCAAACGGCAAATGCACTGGTCACACGTCGAAGGGAACAATTTACAGTACAAAATTCGCTAGAAACTGAAAGTTTTAGCCGTAAAATAAAAATGCTTGTTTTGGTTCAAATCCAGCTGCTCCTGGCAAATGCAGTCAAGCACTTAACGCCGCTTATGGTAGTGTACCTAGACTATTCGCAACATAATGGTTCCGGCACCATTACCATATAAGGTACGAAATCTGAAGTGAGTGCTACCTGGTGGTACCAGTCATACATGTACTAGGGGGGTTTGGGGGTTACCCCCTGCTGGAAAGGGCAACCCCCCACCCCGAGACAGGTTAAGGGGATCCCCCCGACCAAAAATACAAGTACTAGTAGTGGCTCCAGTAGTAACAAACTGGGTCAGAAATCACTAATTTTTAGCCTAAAATTCACTTGAGAAACCTTTGGAAACCGAATTTGGCGCTTCCACTGCTGATATATAAGAGAAATTGGTGTTTTTGGAAGCCTTTTTTGTCATTTTTTGCTTGTTTTTAGCTCTAAAACGCTATTTGGCAGCTTAAAATAGTGATTTTTTAGCGTCCTTGCTGAAGGAAACGTGGCAAAAACGCATTTCCAGGCGTTCTGGAGCTGTTTGAAATTTTGGACCCCCCGTCTGGGCGACCCCCCTCGACCCCCTGAGGAAACCGCCCTACCCCCTCCCCCAGGTCGCCCGGAGCTGTTACATGTATGAGCGAGTGGTACCTGACCTGGTACCAGTACCATAAACGGCGTTAAGTGTCTGACTGTAATACCGTAACTTTTAGCAAGTTAACTGTACAAATTTGCGGCAACGTTCCCTTCGGATCGACTGTGACAAGGACAAAGTAATACTGATTGATTGTTTACAAAAAGGCGCACGTTTCAGTGACAACCCAGAATCTGATATCCTTGGCGCCAATCTCTACCAGTTGTACTTGGAGTGCATGAAAGAGGAGGGCAGTCAGCTGCAACAAGCGCAATCGGGAGCCAAGATGCAGGCAGTGGGCCAGTCGGCGCAGTGGGGTTGGGGTCAGGTGATGCGCGAGTCGTTCGACTTCACCTCAATCGGTCTGGAACAGCATTACGAGGTAGCTTGTGCATTCTGGAACTGGCCTGGTAAAATGTTCGTTGGTTGCTCTAATCAGAGGGCATCCATCGATCCTTTACTGCGTCTGTTCTTGAGTGCGCAGGTTCTAGGAATTGCTAGCGCAAAGTGGGTGCACCGTAGTATGCAAATTTTTGCAGGACGCGGTGGGCAGCACGCACGAGTGCCACAGCGTGCTGGTTGAGACGGGCATGTACAGTAAGCAGTGTCAGATGAACAAACTGGGTATTCCGGCTGCTATGCTACCTCATAGTGCCGTGCTGAAAGCCGAGTATGAGTATCTCAAAGAGCCGACTTTCAAGCAACCGGACTTCCTGCGCGCTATACATATGATCTTTGACAGAGAGGGATGGAAGCCGAAACTGACCGCCAATTCGTTCGCCGCTTGAGCTTCTCCCTTTTCCGATATTATTATTATTATTTATTTTATTAGTGTGTCTGTCTAAAGTGCCAGCGGTTACAGGGAAATTGAGTGGTTCGTTTTTTGTTCGTTTGTTTGTTTGTTCATTACTTTTGTGTCTACCTCTCGGTCAGTTAGTTTCATATCAAATGTGAAACGGAGTTGATAATCTGTCTTCTGTGTGAATCAGACTTTGTCTATAGCTTTAGAAGATGGGAAACAAAAAGTCGGTACACTAGCAGAATTCTATAATTGACTCGCTCTTCCGTTTTTGTCACTTTGATTGAGAGCTTTGATTTTTAAAGTTGTCCTTTTACTTGTACCATATTCAGCTACTAAATTCTATTACGCTAGACGGAAAGTAACAGTCAAACTTGTAAGGGGCCGTTCATAAACGACGTCGTTCCAAAATCCCGATTTTTCGGACCCCCCCTCCCCCCAAAATCGCCTTGCGTCGTTTCTTGGGAACCCCCCCCATGGCGACGTCGTTTTCGGTTAACCCCCCCCCCCCCGATAAAAGGGCAGTACATACAGTACTGTCACGTTTTTTTGTTACCATACTGCGCAATCAATAGAATAAATGCCTACAACCACTCTGGAAAGCTTTTCTGTATGGAGAAACGTTTGACAGAATGTGCATAAATCGAAAATAATGTAATTGAAGTACCCTAAAATTCATAAAAAAGCGACGTCGTTTTCTGCTAACCCCCTCCCCCTCCTGGTGCGTCGTCTATCGTCGCATTTCAGCCGACCCCCCCTCCCCCCCTCTGGAACGACGTCGTTTATGAACGGCCCCTAAATAATTCTAAGAACCCAAAATTTTCTGTAGAATTTTGCAATTGAACTTGTACACAAAAAAAAACGAAAGGTGGGTCTAATTCGGGTTAAAGATTGCGAGTCAAAGTTGTACTGGTGTGTCTGTATGTAAAGTGCTCACAGAGTGATTGCTCACTTTTCGAATTTGCCTGTTTTGCATTTTGATCGTACCGAGTTTGCTTTGTGCCAGTAAATTTTGGTTTTTCAATATTATTATACGAGCCCATAAAAACACCGAGCTAACTCATGAATAAATCGGCCGGTGTTTGCGTATTGATCTAACTAATTTAGATAATGAAGCAGCATAGAGAGTTGGCATTTGTTCTGTCCCTAATAAGCATGGCTGCGGTACCAACCAATCGTCCTTGCCAACCAGAATTCGATCCAGAACGCGGTGTTCTAGGGGAATTTTGCGAAGAAACTTCCCTACATGGAATACCACATTTCATCGAACATAGCCGAATTAGGCGGTAAATTTGCTGCTAAACTTTTATAAAGTCCTATACTACTAGTGGGCGAACTGGGAGTGGGTATTGGCTTTTTGTGCCCGATACTGATTGGCATTAAAGTCTGTATAGTTCGATCCTTGATTAGCTTTAGGAAGTTGTTTACGCTTCATCAACATACAGTAAGATAATTTGTGTGATAACTTATTTTGATCTCCGGTTCCTTAAGTAACAAACCAGTAAAAATTAGCTTTCTTCTTTCTTATCTATTTAACACTGTATTTTGAAGATTTTTTGACTTTTTGCAGATTTTATTTGAAAGTTTGCTATTCCAAAAGGATTTTTCGTTGACCATATATGGTGTCGGTCGGTCCCATAAACGGTGTTAAGTGCCTGACTGTAAAGTGTCTTTTTGACAACGAAATCTATTTTGAAGGATTTTATGGGCTTCAAAATTAGTACTTCCGCAAGTAACCAAATTTTTGGACTCATTCTTGAACCCATTATTGGGGTTTTCAACACAGGACAGGCCTTACTCTTTCACCTTCCATTCAATTTAGAGTTCTATGGATGATAATTACGCTGATTTGCGCCATTTTTTGCGGCTGGCAATTGTGGAGGAACTGGCTGCATTATCGCTCTAAACCTATCGGAACTTCGACCGACATACAACACGTCAAATCACTCAAATTTCCCGTAGTTCTGCTCTGCAACCCAGTCCAGTACAAGTATGTACATAGTATAGAATCTACAGTATGCTTCCTCTGTCCCCATCTATACCAACAAATCGGATCCGCGATTTGGCGGGAAATTCGAATTGCTTTTAGAATCAGCGCGCTCAACAATAGTCTTTTTCACTTGGTGTCGAAAGTGTACAGCGACCGACAGTTGAAGAAGAATGTAAACTGGACAGAGTACGAATCGGACTTGAAAAACTATCCAAAGGAGGCGCGTAAATTTATCGAAACAGCTGCTCCCAACATGAAAGAAATGTTGCTGTCGTGTCACTGGCCTAATGGATCGCAATGCACCGCTAATGATTTCACGGCGGTTTTTACCGATTATGGTATTTGTTACGGAATAAACATCGATTCCGAAAGTGCTCTGCAAGTACAACACGCAGGTAAAATTTTGTACTTATACAATGTAGGTTGCTTAAAAAACCACGAATTTTCTTTCAGCGTTAGTTTGAGCGGGGGAATCTTTTAGATTTTGGTGTCATCTGAAAGAGGGCGCCATGACCGATCGATTGGTTGCTCGTCGGTCGAAAATAAATCACTGAGTCGGCTACTGTGATAGCTTACAGTGAGCAAGTTAAGCACACATGGTCAACAAATCGCTAAATGGAAAGAAATGTGAAAAAGTCAGGCATGTGCAAGAGCGTAGCTGGGAATCGAACCCAACACATTTGGATTTCCTTTGAATTTGGGTCCAAATGCAGCTAAAAGTGCTGTTTTACAGGCGTTTTTGGCGATTTTTAACTCTTAAATAGTAAAAAATAATAAAAGGAAAGTAATTTTTGCAATTTTTTACAATTTCAGACACAAAAATTGCCAGATCGCCTTAAAACAGCACTTTTTAGCTGTATTTGAGCCCAAATTAGCGATTTTTGACAATTTTAGCCCAAACGATTCTGCGATGCTTTATAGCGGCTAACTACTGTTTATTTCAGAATAAATGATTTATTGATGGATTCCCAGCCATTTCGGGCTGACGCCTGGTCACTGAATTAAGATAAATCGATAAAAATATCAATTTGGCTCTGTTTCAAAAAGTAGTCAAAGTAGTCAAACTGGTGGCCATGGTAGCTATGTTTGACTACATGTACAATATAGTCAAATTTGACTACTTTCGGTATTGTACTCAAACCAGTGGTAGTCATAGTCATAGTCAAACGGAAATTTTGGTATTGCAACAACACTACACTGTACATGTACGTTTTGGTTAGATTCACCGATTCCGTCCCTGCGGCTCGCGGGGCTGCACTTGCACAACATTCTTGCCTTTCACAAAGGCCAAAATGAACGGCTTCATGAAGGAACTGCGAGCCGCATACACAATAGGATTGACGCTAGAGTTGAGACAACTGCCCAGCGCCAAAAACGCCGTCAATTTGCCCATCACCACAGCAGGTGCTGCAACTGCGTTGCCAACCACAATGGCGGCATTAGGTGCCATCCAAAAAAGGGCGTAGAAGAAGATAACCGCCGAAACGGTCTTGGTCACTCGTTTCTGGAGTTCGATCGCATCCTTGGCCGCCTTGCTTTTAGCTGAATAACCGCGCCTCATGTGGAATAGAGCCAAGATATACAGGGTGACGGCGCTGGGCGGAATCAAGCTATTGAAGAGCGCCCAGTAGCCCATCCAAACTAGTGTTGTTACAATACCAAAAATTCCGTTTGACTATGACTATGACTACCACTCGTTTGAGTACAATACCAAGGTAGTCAAATTTGACTATATTGTAGTCAAACCGTTTGACTACCATGGCCACAGGTTTGACTACTTTGACTACTTTTTGAGACATGGCAAAGTTGACGTTTACAGCAAATTATAAGCTTCAGTCACCAAGTGTCAGTAAAAAATGACTTTGACTGAGCGCACAAAGTGTTTACTTTGAAATGAACAGTATAGTTAACTGATAAAAATTAACCCAGAATTGTTTAATTTTCAAAAATTTCAATGTAAAAAGCATCTTTCGGAAAGATAGCGCAAAAATAGGCAAATACCCGGTTTAGTTTGGTGTAAAATCAAAGTAGTTTTTGATTTTTCTCTTGTTCTTCTTTGCTCCATAAAAGAGGTATTGTACTGTATGTCATAATTTTCACCCTGACCAAACTGTTTAATTTGCCTAGCATCAAGCAGAGATTTGCTTATAAGCCGCTGCTTATAAGAAACTGTAGTCATAGTCAAACGGTTTGACTACCTCGTCTTCGTTTGACTACGTATTTATGGTGACCAAAGTAGTCAAACTTTGACTTTGACTACCTGTCTGTTTGACTGCGATATCACAAAAAGTATTAACTATGACTTTGACTTTGACTATAGTCATAACAACACTAATCCAAACTCTGTGGAAACTGCCCCCTGCTGTACACACACCGGCGGCACGTTGTAGTCTGCGCCTATGAAGAACAGTGCAGTGTTGACCAATGCCCAAAGAAGGCAACCTGTGCCTAGCTGGGTGGCGTATCGTTTCAGATCTCTGTGTTGGTAGCTGAGAACGTGTTTACAAGCCAAAAACCGGTCGTAGGCCAGTCCCAGTGTGGTCAGTTGATTGCATATGTAACTGAAGATAGTGAAGCTTGGCCACAACATACAGAATAGGCGAGAGTATGAAGCGCGACTGAGCTGAAGGTACAGCTGACAAACTGAGATCTGTGTCATGCCGCCAGCTAAAAGTTAGCATGCCTCACTTTAAACCAGACAACTTGTACAAGGGAGATTTAGACCGGATTTTCGGTCAAAGCCATGCTGGGAGCCCAGAAGCTTCCTTTGGCTTTATAAGTAAGTTGAGCTTTAACTTACAAACGAATGAGTCGAACAGTGCCAGTAGAGTTAGAAGATGTGCACACTCTTGCTTGCGCAGCGCGGGAAATTTGAAATAAGCTCCCACTACTGTTAGGTTGCCGAGCAGCCCAACAATAGAGATTGACAAGGTAGTGGAATATAGGAAAAGGTGTTGGGTGGAGTACATAAACCTGATTTTAGATGAGTTATCCATAGCCTAGTCACATACAGACAGCGATGTGCGTGAGCAAGTTGAACAAAGAATGTCTTTTATGATGCGTGTCTTTTACTGAACTAATGGACTGACTCTAAAAGCTTCCTACAGTCGGCACTTAACGCCGTTTATGATACGGACTCCATACATGGTGCCGGTACCTAGGCTAGTGAGTGGCAGCATATGGACGTTCGGGAACTGTGGCGGTACCATATATGGTACCCCTACTCATGGCCATGGGTGCCGGTACCATATATGGTACGTAGCATTGTTTAATTGCGCGGATTTCTCAAATGCGTATGCGTTTACGCATTCCAATTACAAATGCGTATGAGTTTGCGTATACGCATTGCAAAAACCAATGCGTATTTTGCGTATTGCGTATACGTAATGCGTAATCTCAGAAACAATCAGAAATTTCACTTAACAGCTTTTTTTGTCTCTCTCTATGGTGTGGTGTTCTTTAGGTATCCAACTTTATAATCGAATTCTTGCCTTGAAATTATTCCCCTGCTCAAACTAACGCTAGGAAGAAAATTCCCGTTTTTGGACAACCTGTACATGTAAAGCGCTAATAGATATTTCAGGCTTTGACACTGGCTTTGCTTTTCTGCTAAACGTCAGTTCCTACGAGGCAGTTGGCCCACAAAATACCGTCGGAGTTAAAGTTAAAACTTTCACTTTTTTATCTTCTTTGATCTTCTCTGATTTGACTTTCTTAGTTGCTGATATATGACCAGAGCGATGTGCCATTTGTCAATTTTGAAGGCATTGATTTACCAGTTGGATATCTGAGCTCGGTGGCACTGATTAATACTCAGGTAATCAAGCAGGTCGACTTACAAAAATAATGGTTATAACCGATTGGCGTTGACCCACCCAATGGAGAGTTCCGAGGAGGCTAACCCCCGGGGGGGAAACGCGAGCGGGGGGGGGGAAAAGGGGGGCCCGGCGGCGGGGGGGGATAATTGTTCCAGCAAAAGGGCGTCCCGCGCGAGGAGGAGGTGGTTCATGTGTCGACCAGGTTGACAATCTTCATTACTACAACGGTAAAGACGCCTATTCAGCCAAAAAGTGCATGCTTGACCAAATAATCGAGGACTTGCACCAGTCGTGCCAATGTCTGCCCATTTTTGCGCCTACAGACAATGAAAAGTCAGGTAAAGTAATCGAACACTAAATTATTTAGCCAAGCAAACCGGACTAGTTGGTTCAGATAAATTCTGCTCAATAATCGACCATCTCACCTGCGTAACAGCCAAGCCATTTACTCTGGCAGGCAGGAAACAGTGCGACGAAAATTGTCACACCACCAGCTACCGTAGTCTGCTCAGCATGTCTCGTCTGTCCCCAAAGCGTCTGGACAAACAGACGTTCAGCCATATGCGCGCCAAATTCGAAAAGGCTGTTGATATGCTACAGCGTATAGACAAAGAACAAGTTGAAGCGTCAAATACTGTTCTGGCCGATTTGGTAGCAGTTAGGAAAGAGTTGAAAGAAAGCGGAATGGAGCCACTTTATGGCCAATTTACGAGTGTATTTGACTCCCTGCGACAGGTGAACTGTTTCGAAGAGGCCTGGAGCAAATTCTCTTCCAAACTATTGGTTGACAGAGCGAACATTTCTGCAATGCAATTATTCGAACAAGGACAAATTGAGTTACTATTGCTGAAGAGTCTGTTTACTCAAAGATCTAACGTCGATTTAGTTAGAGGTAAAATTATACGTACATATACATTCAGTGCCGGACAACGAACGTTCTTTTTTACTTTCTGCATTCATTGCCCATTGGCCAAATAGGTTGAAATCTGTTTAGTTGCCCATTGTCATTTGTTTTTTCGTCCAACTTCTACAGAATTTAGAGCTGGACTCATACCTTGATCAGCTTCAAGCTAATCATCACGGAAAGCTCTCCGAATTGGGTTCGAGAATAGGGTCGATCAACAGCCAAATTAGCTCGAGACTGAGACTGATCGCTGATACAGTGGACCAACTACACAGCAACTTGGAAATGGAAGGAGAAGACAGTTCACTCGTGTTTTACCGAATGGTCACCACCATGCTGGACAGTTATCTGGCCGGACAGTTGTCCATGTTCAATTTTACTCGGGTGGCTACCATGTCTGTTCAAATGGCAGCCTCTTTTCGCTCTCGCTTTGAACAAGTAGGTTGAGTTAACTCTACTGTTATTTAAATATATTAATATTAAAATAAAACTAGCTATTAATAGTGCCATTTTAATAGTATTAAATCTATATTAATATTAAAATAGAAAACCTACTATTATATTACATTAAATTAAAAATACACAGAGGGGCTGAATATTAAAATTTATTTTTAATAGTATTTCAATAGCATTGTGATCAATAGTTACACCTTGTTTGACAATCAAGGAGTTACCTACATACAATACTATTTAAATCATGTAATTTTACCTCAGAAAATGATGAAAATTGAAGATTTCTGACTGCCCTCTGAATCTCAAATGTCGGACTCACTTGGAAATAGTGGAACTTTTCTCACTAATAGGCATGGATGACCAAAGGGCCTGAATCTAGTCCGTCAAACCTATGTAACAGACTTTCCTTTCAAAATTTCGCTTTAACTATACATCAATGGTTTCGTTCTATGGCTACTTGTCGAATGGGTGGTTCGAATACAATTTAAAACCAGGTTCAGACAAGTCATTTTAAAACATGGTTATAAATTTCCACAGAAAATGCTTCTAAGTTGCATCTCTGATTAAAATTTCAACCAACACTAACAACAAGCAAAAGATGTTGTTTTCCTTGATTCGCTGAAGTGTGACAAAAACTTTTCGACTGCATTTTGGAATATACTATTAAAATGCTATTAAAATACTATTAAAATTGTTATTTAATAGTATTAATATTAAATCTAAATTAAAATTAACAGGGGACTATTATATTAATAGTAAATTAAAATTAAAATCGGCTAGTCCTATTATATTAGTATTAAATTAAATTAAAAATTTCACTATTAAAATTACAGTAGTTAACTCTTCCAAATACG
>JASANB010003929.1:0-26821 GCA_030248155.1 Sabatieria punctata
TGTGCGCGACGTCATGCGTTCATCATCTCGGCGCGGCAAGTTTCTTGCCGCAAAGAGTTGGTCGTCGGCGCAAAGCTCCACCCAGGCCACCGAAAGCTGGTGACTGCGAGTAGGTAAATGGGAACCGACTGGATCTGCCTAAGCACCGAAAACCGCCCCCCAAAGCATGCTCGTGTTGGAGGAAAAGAAGATCAACGACGTCAGAGGCTGTCTGAGAAACCAGCAATAAGGCCTATACCGGTTTAGTGCCACTGGCCGGGCGGCCGTTGGGATCTAACACTACCATGACGTCACCAGGCCAGGCATTCTCTTAGTGTCTGGCACCCAACAGCTACTGTTGTTTGGTATTGGATTTTCCGTTTGTGTATGTGTAAGTGTATACACATTTACCTTCAATTGTGTATGGTAATTTGTGTATACACATTCAACAAAACAATGTGTATTTTTGTGTATATTTGTGTATGTGTATTGTACTGAAAATGCAAATTTTTTGGCAGATTTTCAGTCAGAAATGGTAGGAAAATCAAATCTCTCAATATGTGATGCTTGAAACCCTGGATAGCTTTGAAATCGAGTTACTTAGGCTATTTGAAGGCTTTATGAGGATATCTACTGTTTATTACTGCAGCAAAAACATCGAAATTTTACTTTTCTGTTCGAAATTTTATAGACTTTTGCTGATCAAATACACATACACAAAAATACACTTTTTGAGTACTGTTTGTGTCAGGGCTGTTTGTTTTCCGGAAAAAAACTCAAGCCGGTTTTTTTCCGGTTTTTTTCCTGTTTTTTTCCGGTTTTTTTCCAAAAGTTATTTTCCGAGATGACAGAAAAAAATTTTTAACAATCGCTTTTTATTGCAGAATTCAACGAAATAGCGTGAGTCTTATTACAAAATGCACTAATTTCATGTTTTAGAGTAGTAATTTGATTTTAAAACACCAAAAATACAATAATAAAAGTTGCCTGAAATGGTACCAATATTTTTTGCGAAAACCAGCTAAGTTATGCCATGGAAATGCTTGTAAGGCTTCTATTTACGTAAATTCAAAGCATTGGAAGCGAATTTAACCAGTTATTGTGCCTATGTCCTTTAAAAACTTACTTGAGTTTTTTTCCGCATTTTAGTTTTTTTCCGAGCCCCTAGGAAAAAAACCGGTTTTTTTCCGGAAAAAAACGAAAAAAACCGAGGAAAAAAACCGACCCAACAGCCCTGGTTTGTGTATGGTAATGTGTATCAGAATCTTCAATGTGTATGTGTATGTGTATACACATTGAAAAAACAATGTGTATTTTTGTGTATGGTAAATGTGTATGTGTATACACAAACAACAGTACCAACAGCATGGCTAGGAGTGGCTTGGCAGTGAAAGAAGGACACAGCGTCCGAGATACGATATAAGGGGTCGGGAAATGGACCGTGCAGGTCTGATCGTAGGGCTGGACATCGCACACCCCAGGCACATACTGTAGGATCGAATCGGAAGCTGAAGACAGCTCAAAATGCCGATTGGAGGCTCAATTTATATTAAATTACATAAAAAATCGGAAAATTTCCAAGAAAAATAACTACAAATCCGCAAATTCTGAAATAGTAGTGTGTATCAATTAGTGATGTAAAATTATGGAATTTGAATTTCAATTCAATTACAATTAAATTATGGGCTTCGTTTTTAATTTCAATTAAATTAAATTAAATTGATTGAAATAGTTTTCCATTATTTTCAATTACAATTACATTTTCAATTAAATTATGGAACTTTGGAAAATTTCAATTATGCAATTTTTTCAATTATTGTTTCAATTTTTTGAAAATTGCTGTATTTTTGCTGTTAAAAGACCATAATCTGACGGTTTCAGCATTTTTTGAACAACACTTCCTAGGTGCCTTCGCCAAAAGGGGGTGTCACTATACATAAAAAATCACTGTTTTGACTTTTATGAACTACGAAATAAAAAGCAGAGCATAAAACGTTACAAAACAAAGTGAGGTCAGTATAAGCCGGCACAGTTGGTGTAGTGGTTTAGGGCGCAAAGTCACTGTGCGCGTGGTCGTGCGTTTATCCACTCGGTGTTGCAATTTTCTTGCCACAAAGATTTGGTCGTTGGTACAAAGCCCAACCCAAGCCACCGAAAGCTGGTGACAGCGAGTAGGTAAAATGGGAACCGACTGGAGCTGCCGTTGCACGTAAGTTTACAATAGCAACCACACGTGTTGTGAGTTTGGGACATACGGGAACGGGGACGTACCGCTGAGACCCGCCCGCCCGCCCAGACTGACAACGAGTATGTGTGCCTGCTATTAGTGAAGGCAGCGAAGGAATGGCAGAATGTGGGTGTGCGTGATGGGCGCATAGATCACCACTGTTTCGTGATTTTCCCGACAGGTTTAGCTTAATTTCACCAAAAAAGTGGTCTAGGCCGAAAATTCTGGTCCAAAAAGTGCATCGACTTATGGATTTCAAAGATTCTGTTGTCAGAGAATTGCTATTCAAAATAAAAGGAGGTGGAGGAGATGAAAGAACGTGACCGCAAGGTACTGAATGTGGTGGTGGTGGGCATGGAGGAGAGCGACGACAGTGACTCTGACGGCTCTGTGGAAGATCCGAACTCTGACTTCAACACCGTTCAGGACTGTTTGCGTCAACTTTCGATCGATGGAGATGTGGTTGACAAGGTTTTTCGAGACGGCAGTAAAGAGAGAGCCAAGGACGGACGGCGGATTCTAAAGGTGATTTTCAACAACGCTAACGCTCGCAGGCGCTTTTTGGGCGGTTTCAAACGGTTGCCGTCAGATGTGCGGGGCAGTGCTGCTTATGCCAGAGACGATAGAACTGTTCTGCAGCGTAAAGAGGCGGCGCTCCGATGGGAGGCGAGACAGAAAGAAAAGCGCGAGAAGGACGCTGCTAACAGTTCGGCTTTTCTGTAAGCCCTGATAAGGTGCCGGAGCCTTTAGAGTTTGTGTGTTTTAATGCAAGATCGATTCGTAGCTCTGAGAAACTAGCCAAATTTCACTTGGGTTTGGATACAGAGTGGCAGGGAAAGATTGTTTGTGTTACAGAAACTTGGCTAGATTCTTTTACAAACGATTCTGTAATCTGTGATGCAAATCAGTATTCCATTTTTCGACTTAACCGTGATCAATTTGATGTACCAAAGCAAACTGGCGGTGGGCTTTTAGTATTAATCCCTGCCTCTTTTACTGTGGCGCTTGTGGCAGAGCCTCATTGTGGTGGTGGATTTGAATCCCTATGGTTAGATATTTTTTCCTTGGCTCAGAACGATGGGTGCCGCAGGCGTCTGAGACTAGGGTTGATATATCGATGGCCAATCACTTTTGACCGTAATATGACGAATGACTTTGTACAACATATTGAGTCTATGCTGGTGTCCCGGTTTCCTTGTGTTATTACAGGGGATTTCAACCTGCCAGGTATCGATTGGGTAGCGAAAGCAGTTAGAGCTCCTACTGGTTCTGTAGCTAGTGAGTTCTATGAAATGTGCCTACGATCTAGTCTATTACAGGTAGTTTTGGAACCGACTCAGGGACAAAATATTCTCGACCTGGTATTGTCTAGTGAACCGTATTTAATTGCTACGGTAGAGATTTCTGAGCCTGTAGATGGCAGCGACCACAATTGTATACAGTTCTCAACTGACTTTTTTGGTCCTAACGAGCCGGTTAAGCAGTTAGGGGGCGTGCAAAAATTACGTAATGGTATTTTTGACCATTTTCGGACCCCCCCTCCCCCCTTGATAATCGCCCGTAATAATTTCCTGACCCCCCTCTCATAATTACGTAATAATTTGGCTACCCCCCCCCCCGAAATTTCAATTTTTTGAAGAGGTAGAGCCGAAAATTTTCCGTTCAATTCTATGTAAAATGACGTTCCTATAAAAATAGCATCTGTATACAGTAACAATTGATAGTTATCTTAGTTTTCTTTATTGATGAGCTACAACTACGTACATGTACGTATAGTCTTAGTTTGACATAGAAGCCATAATTGGATGGCGTTTTGTTACTGATGGGGTGACGGATTGTATTGGAAGTGTTTTATACTGGTTTTTAGGGCTGCTTCAATATTGCTTGACTGATAATCGATAGTCATAAACCAGAGTTCGTGCGGGACCTGAAAAGTCAGGGAATTTGGTGTCCAGTCAGGGAAAAAATTGATAGCAGTAGAATCCTCTCTCGCCCAAAGGGCCCTGTCAGAGCTTTACACACCACCCTTTTGAAAATGGGACTTCTGACTTTTCACAACTACTACAACTTAACAGAATACCGGTTTAATGCGTTTTTCAGAGCAATTTTTTAAAAATTCTGAGCCTTGTTAGAATGTTCTCACTCTGATTGGTTGGGGAAATTTGACTTTGTTCAGCGAATTTTGCTCGGAAAAAGCCGCACGAACCCTGTAAAAGATCGAGACGATAAGTGTTATACCCTTATAAACTCTTAAAAAGATGTCAAAGGTCACTCTTGCCATTTAGCATTTGAAAAATTGGAAAGCCCTGACGCAAACGGTAGCTACCTTCTCTAATCTAAACGTTCATCTAAGTGAAATCGAGAAAATTTAAGCCCAATGGCTTCAAATCGAGACTACAAGTACATGTACTGTACATCAAAACAATTAAAATTATGGCCACTTTAGTGATTTCTGCATTTTAAAAAATTACGTAATGAAGTCGCCAACCCCCCCTCCCCCCACCGTAATGAATAGTAATCTTTTGGCGAACCCCCCCTCCCCCCTCATGCCATTACGTAATTTTTGCACGCCCCCTTACAAAAAACTTTGCTAAGGCCAATTTTAGTGCTATAAAGCAATCCTTGGATAGAATTACATGGCCCTTGTTTTTTAACGATTGTGCTACCGTCAATCAAATGTGGTGCAAACTATTGAAAAGCTTAAAAGTCTTAGTTACTAAGTTTGTTCCAAAATTTTCTAAGAAGGCTCAGACTAGAAACTCCCGTTGGTCTACCAGAGTAAGGCAAATGCAAAAGCGAGAAAAGGCACTCCATAAACGATATACACAGACAAATTTAGAAGATGATAGAGTGAGGTGGAAAGAGGCTGCTAGGGCATCTCGCCAACAAGCTAGGCAAGAAGAAGCAGAGCATGAACGCAAAATATTAGACTCTAGAAGCGAGGCAAAATTTTGGAAGCATGTTAACTCGCAGCTAAAGTGTAAACCAAAAATAGGTCCATTACAACCAGCTGCTCAATCTATTGTAACAGATGCTAAAGTAAAAGCTCAGATGTTTAGTGATCATTTTGCCTCAGTATACCAAGAAGACAATAAGCCTTCATTAAATCTGTTGCCCAGTAACTTTGACTCTTTTTGTGTTGCGATTGCGCAGCACACCGTGCGGCTGCTGAAAAATCTGTAAAAAGTAAAAAGAAATATTTTTTGAACTGTTGCTTGGGACTAACCAATGTTGGATGTGTTGAATTTTTTCCTCACCACCTCAACCTTCTCTCCAGTCTGCTATGTCGTTGAATCGTACTCCACTACCGAAGAAACCGACGGCTTTGTCTCTTCTTGGCAGCCTGCCAACGATCGGCTCCCTACTCTCCCAATGTGTCAAGTGTAAGAAAAGCGTGGAACTGTTCCCATGTGCTTTTTGTGACAAGAAAATCTGCCTGTCTTGTGTCTCGGGCACAGAGACCACTGAACTTTCGGCGAATGAGAAGGATTTAGTTCTGGCGGTTTTCAAGTCTGCCTCGGTGCAGATTCACTGCACTACTTGCATTCGTCCGAACTTTGCTGAGTTGTTGAAACGTGTGGAACAACTAGAGACCAGAAACAACGAACTGGTAATGCGGCTGAATGCAAAAAACGACTCGGACAGTTCGCAACCCTGCTCTCCTCTGGACAACAGAGAGTGGCTAGAATGGGTGGTGAAGGTGGCTACGGAAGCGGCCACCAAGGCCGCCACTGAGGCAGCACGGGAACTAATAGAGAAGCAGTCTAAGAAAAACAACTTGGTTGTGATTGGTTGGCCAGAGAGTGAGCAGAACGATTCCAATCAGGCCGCCGCTGACCGAAAGAAAGTAGAGGAGTATTGTGAGGCTGTGGGTGTGCCGAAGGACTGTGTAGAGGCAGTGTTCAGAGACGGACGGCGTCAGACTCAAGGGCGCATCATCAAGGTCTGCTTTAAAGACCACAACCAGCACCACCGGCATACCTTCTTATCAAGAGCTACTGCAAAAATGCGAGAGGACCCACAGCTACGAAAGCCGTTGGTCAAGTTTTTACCGTTTGTGCGCCCGGATTTGACGGTAAACGAACGTTTGACTGACTCTGCGTTGCGTAAGGAGTTATCGGAACGGAGAGAGAAAGGAGAAGACAACCTGATTATCAGAAATGGAAAAATTGTGCCTAGGTCTTCTAACTCGAAAAACTAGCTCTGTCCGGCAGGTTAGATGACGGGTCTGACGCATTAATTGAGTTCCTACTTTTTAATGCCAGGAGTTTGGTGAATAAGTTACATGAATTTATTTTCGAAGTTTCGCAAAACCCGGATTCTATTCTAGCGGTGACAGAGACTTGGTTTACTAGTGAAATTAGTGATGCTTTGTTCGGTCAGGTTTTTATTACTCATAATGTGGTGAGAGCAGATCGGGGAGTGCCTGCGGCCGGAGGCGGGGTTTTGTTACTGATTCCGAAACGGTTTGATTATTGTGTAAAGCAGATTCAGGGAAATTTTTTCTTTGAATCTGCTTGGGCAGATTTGTATGTTTCTGGCATCAAAACTCCAAGCTTAAGAATTGGGTTGGTGTATCGAACACCGTCGGCAAATATCAATGAGTCCACCGAGGCACTTGTTCACCATCTACGTGATTCTTATGACACTCACTTTCCCTGTATCATTCTAGGTGACTTCAATTACCCGGCGCTACGATGGGATGAGACTAAGAATAGTATGACAGAGTCGGTTTTTCTTGATTTTACTGTGGAAAATGCTTTTGAGCAGTGCGTATTGCAACCTACTCATATCAAAGGTAATATTTTGGATTTGGTCTTATCCAATGAGCCAGGACTGGTCACGGCAGTTGGGGTTCACGAACCTTTTAGTACCTCTGATCACTTTAAAGTGAAAGGTCTGCTTGGTCCTTTAAATGTAGAAATAGTAAATAACAAAAAGTCTTTCCGAAATTTTAAACAAGCTGATTACGAGTCAATTTATGCATACTTAAGTAGCGTTGACTGGGTGCGTAATTTTGACCGGTGTGTAGATGTAAATCAGTTTTGGAGTCTGTTCTGTAAAGAATTAGATAGTTGCATCGAAACTTTCGTGGGTCTGTGTGATCTTCATCCAAAACACACACAATGGTCTTTCGCTACTCGAAGGTCACACACGACACAACAGTCATTGCATAAGTTGTATAGAAAATATCCAACTGATCAGAATTACCGCAATTGGTTACACGCTGCTTCAGAGTCTAGGCGTTTAAAGCGTAGGGACGAGTACTTAAAGGAGTGTAAGATTTTGGAGTCTAAATCTGATAGGAAATTTTGGGCTTATGTTAAATCAAAATTGACGTGTAAAACGGAAGTACCCGCTTTGATTGGTGATGCCGGCAACGTAATTCTGGAATCTGTTGAAAAAGCTTCTGAGTTTAATAAGTTTTTTGCCTCTGTGTTTGTTAGGGATGATGGAATACTAATTCCTGCCATCGCCCCACATGATAATCGATTGAGCAGGATACATATCGATGAACAGAGGGTCTTTGATCACATTTTAATGCTTGAGCCTAAAAATTCCTCTGGGCCGGATGGTTACCCACAGTTTTTTATCCGAAATATTGCTTCAGTAATTGCGAAACCATTGGAACGTTTATTTAATTTTTCTTTTGCTTCTGGTGTGGTGCCAGATGATTGGAAAACGTCCAAAATAGTTCCTATTCATAAAAAGGGGCTTTTGTCAAGTGCTAAAAATTATCGTCCAATTAGTTTACTTTGCGTTTGCAGTAAGGTTATGGAATCAATTGTAAGGGAGGAGCTAGTCACTTTTCTCAAGCGTAATAATATAATCTCGGAAGCCCAGCACGGCTTTTTAGCTAAAAAGTCGACCGTTACACAGCTTTTGGCTTGTCTAAATGAATGGACTGAAGCTATTGACAGTAGAAAAGTTCTCGACATTATTTATTTGGATATAGCCAAAGCTTTTGATAGCGTCTCACATCCAAAACTTGTTAAAAAGTTAATTAAAATTGGTGTTGCGGGATCTCTTTTGGCTTGGTTGGAGAATTATCTTAAGAATCGTTCTCAGTTTGTATGCGTAGACGGTGCACTTTCAGGAAAGTGTCCAGTCACTTCAGGGGTGCCTCAGGGGAGTTTACTAGGCCCAGTTTTATTTTTGATATATATAAATGACCTAGCAAACGTGTTACAGTACTGTAATATCAAGTTATATGCAGACGATGCTAAATTATATTTCGCGGTACCGCGAAACAAATTAAACTTAGGTTTACAAGCAGATTTGGAAAGGGTTGTTGAATGGGCTACACATATGCAATTATCGGTGGCGATTCAAAAATGCTCAGTTATACATCTCGGGTATGGTGACGCAAAAACAGAGTATCGTATAAATAATGTCCAATTACCTGCTGTTCCAAGCGTACTTGATTTAGGGGTAACTATCTCTAAGGATCTAAAATTTTCTTTGCATTGTCGTAATGTGGCAACTAAAGGCTTTCAAGCTGTGAACCTAATTTTTCGAACCTTTCATAGTCGAGACCAGAGCTTGCTTATTCGGTTGTACAAAACATTTGTCAGATCTAAGTTGGAATACGCAACTGAAATTTGGAATCCGTATCTGATGAAAGATATTGAACTAATTGAGAGAGTACAGCGTCTTTTCACCCGTCGTTTACCAGGTATGAGAGGTCTAATCTATCATGAACGTTTAAAAGTGCTTAGTCTTCAATCCTTGGAGGAACGAAGGTTGATTCGTGATCTCGTAATGGTGTACAAGATTCTAATGCGACTCGTTGATATACCAGTTGAGCAATTTTTCCAGTTTCCTTTTGCAACAAGTACTCGGGGGCATAACCTAAAGTTGTATCAGAAGCGTACAAATCTGGATGTTCGCAAATATTTCTTTGCCAATAGAATAGTACCTGTTTGGAATCAGTTACCTGCAAATATTGTAAATGCACGCACGGTGTCCAGTTTCAAAAATAGTGTCCATAAATTGGACCTGTCCAAGTATTTACGGGGTAGGGCGCTAGCCGGACAAACGGCCCAGCCCTCCCCTTGATCTGCTCAATTTGTTATCTGTTCGGACAGTAAATTTATTACTTACTTACTTACTTACTTACTTACTTTGAGTTCAGTGCATTTTCCGCCTGAAATTGTGTTCAGTTATCTCTCCTCCCTAAAGCGAAAATTTTCTGCAGGACCAGATGGGCTGCCCAGTATGTTCTACAAGGAATTAGCTTGGCAGCTAGCTGAACCGCTAAGTATAATCTATGAGGTCTCTTTTAACACTGGGAAAATGCCAGAGGACGACTGGCTTAGTGCTATTGTTAGCCCAATATATAAGAAAAACTCTAAATCTAAAGTTGAAAACTACCGTCCAGTAAGTTTGACCTGTGTAGCATGTAGAGTAATAGTCAAAGAGTATATTTTAAGGCATTTTCGGACTAATCAGGTGATTTCGCCTAATCAGCACGGTTTTTTGTCTCGGCGTTCAACTGTGACTCAACTTGTTGAATGCATGAATGAGTGGACTTTGATGTTAGACAATAAGGAGGCCATTGATGTAGCTTACGCCGATATATCGAAAGCTTTTGACCAAGTACTTCCATCTAAAATTGTTGAGTCTTTCTGGGCATATATAATTAGAGGTTTACTCTTAAAATGGCTTACAGCCTTTCTCACTAACAGAAAGCAGAAGGTTTGTGTGGATGGACAGTTCTCTAGAACCACTGTAAATCCTTCAGGTGTACCACAGGGCAGTGTCTTAGGGCCTTTATGCTTCTTGGTGGTGATTAATAGATTACCAGCCTATCTCCAAAATGCATCCCTAAAGTACTGCTGTTTGGTATTGGATTTTCCGTTTGTGTATGTGTATGTGTATACACATTTACCGTCGAATGTGTATGGTAATTTGTGTATACACATTCAATAAAACAATGTGTATTTTTGTGTATATTTGTGTAAGTGTATTGTACTGAAAATGCAAATTTTTTGGTAGATTTTCAGTCAGAAATTCTAGGAAAATCAAATTTATCAATGTCTGCTGCTTGAAACCTTGCATAGCTTTGAAATCCAGTTACTTAGGCCATTTGAAGGCTTTTTAAGGATATCTACTGTTTATTACTGCAGCAGAACATCGAAATTTTAGGTTTTTGTTCGAAATTTTATTGACTTTTGCTGATCAAATACACATACACAAAAATACACATTTTGAGTACTGTTTGTGTATGGTAATGTGTATCGGAATTTTCAATGTGTATGTGTATGTGTATGTGTATGTGTATACACATTGGAAAAACAATGGCCCGGTTGCATGAAACTCTCGCAAGTTGCGATATCGCAAGTGGCCGCGACTCTCGCAACTTGAGTTGCGAGTCTCGTAAGTTGCGAGAGCGCAGGGGTGCGTTGCACGAAACTCATTTCACTCTCGTAAAGTTGCGAGAGCAGTTGCGAGATCGCAAGCTGTTGCGAGAGCATGTAAAATTGCGATTCTGACCATTTTCTTGCAATATTTGTTTCCTCGTGCCCTCAGAATTGCACTTTTTGGTGTAAAGATGAGCACTACACGCACCAGAACTGATACCACCAGTGACCTGTCGACGAAAACTAATATGATTTTAATTAATTTATTTCGTTCTCTGAGCAAGAAAAGTAAAATGACTGAAGCATAGGCCTCCTACAAAACAGATTTTGGTTCCCTACAAAACAGATTTTGGTTCAAAAAATCATTAAGCAGATTTTACTATTGCACCAGTACTACTAAACTTATGCTAAAATATACATTGTAGTTAGGAAATGCTAGATGTGGGATTCAAAGTAAAGCTATTGTAACGGTGAGCTGTTATAAATGTGCAATAGTTGCTACACATCTAGGGCTTTATAGTTTGTTTCCCGCGCACGTTTATGCAATACGTACGGATGTGTATCGGAATTTTCAATGTGTATGTGTATGTGTATGTGTATACACATTGGAAAAACAATGTGTATTTTTGTGTATGGTAAATGTGTATGTGTATACTACTGTTATTTTAATAGTGAAATTTTATTTTAATTTAATATTAATATAATAGAACTAGCCGATTTTAATTTTAATTTAATATTAATATAATAGTCCCCTGTTAGTTTTAATTTAGATTTAATATTAATACTATTAAATAACAATTTTAATAGTATTTTAATAGCATTTTAATATTAGATTCTAAAATGAACTTTAAAAGTTTTGGACACACTTTAGCGAATTGGCGAAACAGCATCTTTTGCTTGAAGTTGCTAATGTAAGTTGAAAATTTAATCCGAGATCCAACTTAGAAGCATTTTTCTCTGTAAATTCATGACCATTCTTTTTAAAATAACTTTGTCTGAACATGGTTTTAAGCATACATGTAACAGAGGAGCCTGGCGGTCTCCCCCCACTCGAGTTAGGCCAGACCCCCGGATGGGGAGCGCTCCCTCGAGACAACTTTTCCGACCCCCATTCCGATTTTTCTGGCAAGTAATTTTTTGAGCAATTTCAGACACAAAAATTGCCAAAATCGCCTGTAAAACAGCACTTTTTAGCCGTATTTCAGCCCAAATTAGCGATTCTTGACGATTTAGCAGAAAAATTGCGATTTTATTGCTATTTTTGAGCGTTTTTTAGTGCCCAACCCCCTCCCAAAATTTGGGCTCAGACCCACCAACCCCGTCCCCTTCCGCAGATGACCTGTTAAGATATTCGAAATTGCATTCGAACAGAACCTAGGCATTAAAATTTGAAAGAAAATATTGATGCATAGTTATAGAGACATTTTTGACAGGAAAAGATGTTAAAAAGGTTATTGAGTAGATTAAGGCCTTTGTCATTCAGCTATTATGAGAAAAATTTTAAGTTAAAATAGAGAATAAGGGGTTGGACTTAAAATTTTTAATATTTAAGGTAAAAAATTTATTATAAATTTTTATTTTTGTGGGAAATGTTTAAAATTAAAAAAAATTAAAAAAAAAAAAAAATAAAAAAAAAAAAAAAAAAATAAAATTTTTTATTTTTTTTTTTTTTAATTTAATATAATAGTAGGCCCTCTATTTTAATATTAATATAGATTTAATACTATTAAAATGGCACTATTAATAATAGTTTTATTTTAATATTAATATATTAAAATAACAGTAGTGTATACACAAACAACAGTACCCTAAAGTTATTTGCTGATGACTGCAAAATTTCTGAAGTATGAATGAACTGAAAAATCATTTCTGATATTACCGTGTACTGTAAGTGATTATAATTCATTCGGTTGTTATTGTTTCTGATGTGATTGATGCCACTGTCTGTACAGCAGTATCTAAAATTTGCATAAAGCGTAACCAACTCTGCAGTATCAGAAGCAACTGGCTTGGATTTATAATCTGCGCGCCGGCGGACGTGCAACCACGAGAATGGGCGCCGAATTGTGACCAAATCGCGTGAATTGCAAGGATATTGCAAATGAAGTATTCCAGCTGGAAGATAAAATGCGATCCTTCTCCTGAAATTTTCATGTTTTGTCTATTTTGTTTATGCATGTATTGAGGCATATTTTGCTCGTCTTGAATTTGTGAGTGATTGTCAATAATTGTTCGTTTTCGCTCTTTGAGTTTACAGTTTAGTGCGTATTTTCTAGATGTTTGTGCCACAGCGCGAGTTCGTTTCGTCCATTATAACAAAGTAGAGCCTTTTACGTACACCGTAATGGGGAACTATATCAGTCAGGCACTTAACGCCGTTTATGGTACTTGATTCCAACTAAAAAAGTGATCAAAATCTAAATCCACTAGGCCATGTACGATTTCATATACATACTGGTGATCAACGACGAGCCTGCGCCATTCCAGTGTTTCAAGGTCCAATAGTTTTTTGCCTTAGGTAACGGCCTTGAAGACCAAGCATATCTGGTAATGGCAATGTAAAAGCCCTCTACACATTTTCATCAGTATTTATTTATATCCTTGAGTAAATAGGGATTCCATACAGGCGTGGCATATTCGAGCCGCGAGCTTACATAAGTTTTGTACATCTGTAGTAGTAATGGTACTGTATGTGCTCCTATTTGTAAAGGTACTACTATTAGTCTAGTACCGGGTTTTGCCGTATAAACGCCCTCCAAATAGTGGCCCCCTGGGTTTATTAAGCTAAAACATTTTGTCCATATTTAAAGGATAAAAAAATGATGAAAAATGGGTCAAAACCTCATAAATTTGGGCTAGAAGCATGAGTCGTTGTTGAAAAATCGGTGCAAAAAATCAACTCACAGACAGACCGCGCTCAGCCAGAAAGCAGTTGCCAATTCCAAATAAACGCACATGTACAGTACTTTCCAAATAGCCGCCCCTGGGCGTTTATTCAGATTAGAACAGAATCTGTGAAAAGTGCCCAAACTAAATAAACGCCCATGGGCGTTTTTACGGAAAAACCGGTATGTAGCATGTAGGCTATGCCCATGCAGGGATGCCTTACCAAATTCAAACTTTGAATTTGATATTGTATGCGTATAGTATAAACTTGGCAATTTAAATTCGATATGGTATGGTATAGTACTAGCTGATTCAGTTTGAATTTGGTTGGTATGATTTTGGTATGAATTTGGTACAGTAGTGGTAGTTTGCTGTGATAATGTCATAGAAGCCTTTGGAAATTATGCTCAATCCACCTTTCTTCAGTTTTTTAGAATCAAAACATGCAGAAAGGATTGGGAATCGGGTAAAGGCGTTTGATTTTGATATGGTATGGTATAGTATAGAAGGAGCTGTTTTGAATTTGGTTTGGTAAGCTAGTTGCACTAAATTCAAAGATTGATCTAGTACCAGTACAATTTAGGTATGGTAGGCATCCCTGGGCGTATGTCTACGCATATGCGCCCACATTGTCCGACGCGTCTGCGCTAGCTTTAGATTCTAGCCTTTTTCTTTTCTTTTTATCCATCACTCGGTTTTACTGTGTTGCGGCAAAGAAAAGTGTAGTTCGAGCAACAGAAGAATGGCTAGTGGCCGAAGCAATGAGGAGGACAGGAAGACAGGATGGATGGACTCCAGCAGCAGCGACATCGAGTGTCCGATCTGCTTCAACACCTTCGACCAGCCGGTCTCTCTGTTGTGCGGTCACTCCTTCTGCTTCAACTGCATCTCTCAGCTTAAGCGACGCTCTCCTAATGGTAATACACTTATATATTAGTTCGGGGTACTGTTATTTTGATATATTAATATTAAAATAAAACTATTATTAATGGTGCCAGTGCCATTTTAATAGTATTAAGAGTCAGTCTCTGAACCGATCGAGTTTCAGTAGAGTAAGATTCCTATGTTTGAACAGGTGCCTAAGTTTGAACACTGGAAGGTCCCGGCCACCGTACTCCATTTCTGTAAGCGCTATAACCTTTATTCAAGGTTCGCAGGTGGTGTGGGGTGTTGGCTATTTGCTGCTCTGGTTTTGCGTAACAAAGATCAGTTGTAAGGGAATAGGAGCAGCTGAAACGGTGACTAGTCGAACACCTAATTTTTTAATTGTCTTGCGCTAAGCTCCCTATAAGTGTTACAGCATAGGCACAGGGCGGGACAATAGGTTTTCATATATGCTCTTTTCATCTGTGACATCAGATTTTTTCTGCAACGCACCGCTTCGTCTGTATGAAATTGTACCTAAGGTGCCTAAGTTTGAACACCCCCTATATTTCCATATTTCTTGGCTCAAACGTGACATATTACGCTAAACTGGTTTGGAAATTTGTTTTAGTGTCTTTCTAGTTCAAATAGTAGTATAAAGATGCCAAAAGTTTGTCTGGCGAAATTTTAACGTCAGCTGAAGCACGCTGTCGGCTGAAATCAGCTGAAGAAACCGCTGCCGCCAAGAAACAGAAGCTACATGGTAGAAAGCGTAAATCTGGAGCTAGAGCTGCCATGGTCAGCTCATCTGACGAATCAGATGCTGAGGAGGGTGATAGCAACACCTGGTACTCTTGTAACTGTGAGTGGGATGACACTTCTCTTGCCCAGACGTGGTACTATTGCGACAACAAAGTTCAACAAGGTCGCAAAATCGTCCAGTGCAGAAATTTCACCTGCTCTGATTGCGCTGACAGGCTGTACAAGGAGCAGATCGATGAGGACGACCCGAAACACATGAAAGATTAGTCGGGCGCTTAGTAATTACGTTCTTTCGTTTTGATGCCGCTATCTGCTTATAAAGTGGTTGTTTTTTCGAAAACAACGTTGCAGCGTGTTTGTTAAGCTTTTTTTTAAACGTAGAAAGTGTTCAAATTCTGAAACCCCGTTTAAACATTGAGCAAGGCATCAAACCGTTTAGTGTTCAAACTTAGGCACCGGGTCCCTAAGTTTGAACACTTACCGAGTTCTAAAAAAACATTCGTTCCTCCTCTCCCGATCATGCGATCTTTACCAAACCTTCAGTGCCTCTTCCAGTGATCATGTAGTTTTGTTTCCATAAGCAAAAAGCCAATCGCCCAATTCCTTGGTTTTTAACAACTGCTTATTTCGTTAACCCGTTCAAACTTAGGAATCTTACTCTATTCAGACCCAAAATTGAAACTTTGAGCTAGAGAGCTCTAAGTTGGCACACTAATACATACTTATGAGTTATCTTTCAGCTGCAAAGGATTAGTGGATCTGACGCTCCTGTCCTGAGATATAGCCTTCCGAAAATCGGTCCGCTTCACTATGGGACCAAAATTTCAAACTCGAATTTCTCGCTTTAGACTCGGAATTCGGACCTAAAAATTGGGGTTTTTAGAGTAATTTTAGACTGCTTTAGGAAACTTTTGTCTAATTTTCGTTTTCAGAAAAAAAATTTTTTCGCCCCCTTTGCGCCCCCCTAGCTCGTCTGGAACCCCCCAACCCCCTTTTTTTTATTTCAGAAAAATGTTGCGCTATCAATTACCTACCGTTTGGTGTAAAGCATTGTCTGCCCAGACCCGTGGAGCGTGAGAAAATTGAGGTCAAAGATGTCCCGGTCGCAAAATTTTCGCACTTTTCTCAGGTCGAATATTTACAAGTCCGGTTTTCCACCTACTACTACGAATTCGGACTTAAAAATTGGGGGTTTTAGAGTACTTTTAGACTACTTTAAGAAACTTTTGTCAAATTTTCGTTTTCATAAAAAAATTTTTTTCGCCCCCTTTGCACCCCCTGGCTCGTCTGGAACCCCCCAACCCCGTTTTTTTATTTCAGAAAAATGTTGCGCTATCAACTACCTACCCTTTGGTGTAAAGCATTGTTTGCCCAGACCCGTGGAACAGACATGGCCAAAGGGGGGGGGGCTAAGGGGGGTTGGCCCCCCCTCAGGCTCTGACCTACCCCCTCAGCCGGCCGCTACCCCCCTCAGGATTTTTTTGGAAGAATTTTGTATAGAAAATTATGATAAAAATATGCCTGGATTAGGTGTAAATGAGCTCAGAATAGCTTATTTTAGCTTATTTTAACCAAAAAATATGCCAAAAAACCTTGATTTTAGCCAAAAATCGGACTTTTTGGCTTACCACCCCCTCAGCCGCTCCTACCCCCC
Organism: Sabatieria punctata; assembly: GCA_030248155.1. Taxonomy (NCBI): domain Eukaryota; kingdom Metazoa; phylum Nematoda; class Chromadorea; order Araeolaimida; family Comesomatidae; genus Sabatieria; species Sabatieria punctata. Next base: position 16,736 of record JASANB010003929.1, read on the forward strand.
CCCTCAGCCCCCCCTCAGGAATTGAAAATTCTACCCCCCGCTCAGCCGAAATGCTAGCCCATGTCTGCGGCATGAGAAAATTGAGGTCAAACATGTCCCGGTCGCAAAATTTTCGCACTTTTCTCAGGTCGAATACTTCCAAGTCCAGTTTTCCATCTACTAGTAGGAGACTAAAAATTGGAGGTTTTAGAGTACTTTTAGACTACTTTAAGAATCTTTTGTCAAATTTTCGTTTTCAGAAAAAAACATTTTTTCGCCCCCTTTGCGCCCCCCTAGCTCATCTGGAACCCCCAAACCCCGTTTTTTTATTTCAGAAAAAATGTTGCGCTATCAATTACCTACCGTCTGGTTGAAGTATTGTTTGCTCAGACCCGGAGAGCGTGAGAAAATTGAGGACAAACATGTCCCGGTCGCAAAATTTTGGCACTTTATTCAAAATTTCTTATTAATCGAATATTTTCGTCTACTATTTAATTTTCTCATGCTCCACGGGTCTGGGCAAACAATGCTTTACACCAAGCGGTAGGTAATTGATAGCGCAACATTTTTCTGAAGTAAAAAAAACGGGGTTGGAGGGTTCCAGACAAGCTAGGGGGGTGCAAAGGGGGCGAAAAAAATTTTTTTCTGAAAACGAAAATTTCACAAAAGTTTCTTAAAGTAGTCTAAAAGTACTCTAAGACCCCCAATTTTTAAGTCCGAATTCGTACTAGTAGGTGGAAAACCGGACTTGTAAATATTCGACCTGAGAAAAGTGCGAAAATTTTGCGACCGGGACATGTTTGACCTCAATTTTCTCACGCTCCACGGGTCTGGGCAAACAATGCTTTACACCAAACGGTAGGTAATTGATAGCGCAACATTTTTCTAAAATAAATAAAACGGGGTTGGGGGTGGTTCCAGACGAGCTTTGCTCAAAGTTTCAATTTTGGGTCTGAATAGGGCAAAGGACCAAAACGCGATCTGACCAGAGACGGACTCTTAAATTTATATTAATATTAAAATAGAGGGCCTACCATATTAAATTAAATTAAAAATACAAAGAGGGGCTGAATATTAAAATTTATTTTTAATAGTATTTTAATAGCATTTTAATAGTTTGACCTTGTTTGACAATGAAGGGGTTACCTATAATACTATAATTTAAATCATAGTTTTACCTCAGAAAATGGTAAAAATTGAAGGTGTCTGACAGCCCACTGAATCTCGAATCTTGGCAACAATGGAACTTTTCTGACTACGGTAATAGACATGAATGCAGTGGCGGATCCAGGGGGGCGACCGCCCCCCCATTGGCCGGACCGACCTTCTCAAAAACACAAGGGGGTACCAAGGTGACTTTTGGGATGGTAGTGCCAAAAGTGCTAGTACTGGTCAGCAGTTAAATTTGGCGCGGTAACCTCGGCCGGCCACGCTGCACTGCTATTGGCTATCTAAATATGGCAGTCTCACGGCCGGCCCAGCGAGCGCCGCATAGGGATAGGCCCTGTCTGTAATTAATTATTGGGTCACTAACTGGCCAAGTCAGCGCAGCGCGAGACTCTCAACGCCTTTTGACCCTAAAGAGGTGTGTCTGTGTGTGCGATTAGAAGAGGGCTCAAGTGCGCCCAGCTGTTATCTTTTCGGTCGACATACGCGCTTTCTTTTCCAGGTTAGTAATTTTCCGCTATTTGAATTTGTGGTTGCGCAATTGTCTATTTTAGGCTCAGAATGCTTTTTAAACACGTTTTCGAAGGCTAAATTTTCAAAAATTTCTCGCCTGGTCGGGCAGAAGCCCAACCAGGCCACTTTAAACAGCTAAAAATTGTAATTTCTGACAATTTTAAGCTCAAAATGCTTTTTAAACACGTTTTTAAAGGTTGATTTTGCGAAATTTTCTCGCCTGGTCGGGCAGAAGCCCAACCAGGCCACTTTAAACTACTAAAACTTGTAATTTCTGTCAATTTTAAGCCTAAAATGCTTTTTAAATGCGTTTTCGAAGGCTAAATTTTGCGAGATTTTCTCGTCCTTGTTGGGCACCGGCAGCGGCGGTTGGGGTCTATTTTGGATCCACCCACCGCCCCCCCCCCCCATTGGGAAATCCTGGATCCGCCACTGCATGAATGACAAAAGGACCTGAATCTACTCAATAACCTATGTAAGAGCCTTCCCTTTCAAAAATGTCTCTTTAACTATGCATCAATATTTTCTTTCAAATTTTACATGCCTAGCTTCTGTTCGCATGCAATTTCGAGTACATTCCATCCGCCGAAGGGGAGGGGGTTGGGGGGTCTGGCGCCGGCCGGGGGTCTAGCCCAAATTTTGGGAGTGGGTTGGGCACTAAAAACGCTCAAAAATCGCAAAAAATCGTAATTTATCGGCTAAAATCGTCAAAAATCGATAATTTGGGCTGAAATGCAGCTAAAAATGCTATTTTAGAGGCGATTTTTGCATTTTTTGTGTCTGAAATTGTAAATAATCGCAAATATTTGCTCAAAAATTTACTTACCTGAAAATCGGGGGGTCACCACATCCAGGGGGTGTGGCCTAACTCGGGTGGGGCTAGACCCCCAGACCCTTCTGTTACATGTGTGCTTAAAACCATATTCAGACAAAGTCATTTTAAAAAGAATGGTTATAAATTTACAGAAAAACATGCTTCTAAGTTGGATCTCTGATTAGATTTTCAACTTACACTAGCAACTTCAAGCAAAAGATGTTGTTTCACCAATTCGCAGAAGTGTGTCCAAAACTTTTTCAGTTAATTTTTGAATCTACTATTAAAATGCTATTAAAATACTATTAAAATTACTATTTAATAGTATTAATATTAAATCTAAATTAAAATTAACAGGGGATTATTAATTAAAGGATCAGGTGTAACTGGGGGAAAACAGGAACCGATCCCAAACAGAAATTATTGTGTTTAATTATCATAATTAATTATAAATTAACGAATTATATCGATAAATATCGATTATCGATTATTTTTTGGCAGAATTCCAAAATTTCAAAATCGTCCAAAATGGTCGTGTCATATATAGTGATGCAACCGGGAGCGGAATACCGGGATTCGGGAAAACCGGGATTACCGGGCATACAGATTCAGGTGCCTTACGCCGACTTTATTGCTGCGGAGAGGTGCCATACGCCGACTAGGTGCTAAACGCCCACTGGGGTGGTGCTTTACGACGACTGGCTTGGTGCGAAACGCCGACTACACCTAAGGTGCGTTACGCCGACTGAGCAGGTGCCTTACGCCGACTCAACAGTTGCGATACGCCGACTTGTAACTTTTTAACCTAATAGCCTCTGTATGTGTGTCTCTGTATACTTGTGCGTAGTTCATACATAAGTCCGGCCAGGGTATGTGGCACATGTGCTATGTGGGTATTTCCTTAGAGAATTTCAATTTGTAGTCTTAGTTTACATAGAGTGATCAAATTTAAGTCCAAAAATAATGTACTGTAGTTTGTAGTACTACAAATTAGGCCTATCTCAAGCCGTGACGTACAAACCATCGATACATTCGCGCAATAAGAACTTTCTGTCCTCAGTTGAAAAAAACTTTAAAAATAAAAACCTACATGGGCTAGACAACATATAAGTTGTGTCACCATACAGCGACCACTTAGAAAACCGTGCTGGCAGTCTGTAATCAGTCTGTGGCACTACAATTTCGTTAATTATAGTTGACTCTAGAACTACTGGGGGCGTCCAAAAATACTGATAAAGCCTATAATAATTCTTAACACTAGAATGAAAGTACAGTATTAGTGACTGTGGCACCCCTTTAAATTAGAAGGGTTGCGGGTTGCCTGTTACTGCCACTCCCGATCGACAGTAGACGGTAGAGAACCCTCTGAATGTATGAGCTCTGGTATCTGCATTAACTGTATGTTTGCCAGTGTTCAAAAAAAATATAGTCGGCGTATCGCACCAGAGTAGTCGGCGTAAGGCACCTGGCCAGTCGGCGTAAAGCACCTACAAGTTGAGGCTGCTAGGTCGAGTCGGCGTATCGCACCAAGCCAGTCGTCGTAAAGCACCACCCAGTCGGCGTAAGGCACCCTTTTAATTGGTCGGCGTAACGCACCGGTCGGCGTATCGCACTAACACCGGCATACATGTGCATGGTCGGCGGCTCAGGGGGGACGGCCAGGTCTGCGTGCGTAGTTGCCTGAATATAGGCGCAAATTTTCGGTGGGAAATTCAAATTTTGGCGGGAAATTTAAATTTTTGCCCAATTTTTTTTCAAAAAATTCGAAATTTTTGGATAAAATTCAAAAATTTGCGGTAAAAATCAAATTTTCGACAAAAAAATTGCCAAAAAAACCACTTCTCTGACAGAAACATTGTCAAAAAATCAAAAAAAATTCGCGTTTGGTGTGTAGTTGCCTGGAGGAAACGCATGCAGCATGATAAAACATAAATGTTTTCAACATCCGGCTTAGCTATTGATAGCATTTCTAGTCGGTTTTCTCAAGGATTTTCTCTCATAACGGGCTAAACTACAGTACACTGTGAGATCAAATTTATGTTGAATGGGTTAGTGAGTTGGTTTGGCAGGCACCAGGCAGCTCGATGTCAATTGGACCAAAAGAGTTGCGTAAGAATAGCCAATCAATGAGTGGCTTTGCTCAATTGAAGGCCTTTATAAAGTTGGAAGTTTAGAACAAACTTTACGGCCTAAACCAATACAAAAATATTTGGAACAAAAGGAAAAGCTGCAAAACATGGCTGTTCGCTCAAATTGAGCAAGTAGCAGTCATTTGAAAACTTATTCAAAGTTTTGCGTGCCGCTGGTACTGGTAAAAGAAAGTTGGGTATACAGTAGATGTCACTGAAATACATAGTATCTGCAAAAAACTGTCAATACTGCTATAAAATTTATTTCCCTGTATTCCCGTATTTCCCGGTATTAGAGAATGTGAACCGGGATTACAAACCGGGAGTGAAAATCCCGGGAATTCCCGGTTCTTTGGGAAATACCGGGATCCCGGTTGCATCACTAGTCATATATCATTTGAAAGCCCTTCGCCTGGCGAGTCAAATGATCACTACATAGGGCAGGCTCCAGGGGGCCTGTTTTGCCAAATATAAAAGTACCCCTAAAGACGCTTCAGTATAGGCATGCTCCAGAGGGCCCGTTTTAAAAATATAAAAATACCCCTACAGGACGCATCAGTACAGGCACGCTCTGGAGGGCCTGTTTTAAAAAGATAAAAAATACCCTTAGGGGACGCATCAGTATAGGGCATGCTCCGGAGGGCCTGTTTTAAACACATAAAAATACCCCTAAGGGGACGCATCAGTATAGGCACACTTCAGAGGGCCTGTTTTCCAAATATAAAAATACCCCTAGAGATGCATCAGTATGGGGCACGCTCCGGAAGGCCTGTTTTCCAAATATAAAAATACCCCTAGAGGTGCGCATCAGTATAGGGCACGTTCCGGAGTCGTATAGTCATAAGAAAGTTAATTAATTAATATATACTGTATGTAGTCCATTTCCGACCTTCCCTGATTTCCCCCCCCCCCAGCTACACCTAACCCTCGATATCGATATCGCGATATTTTGCATCGATATTTTCGATATTTTTTGTGTGGAAAAGTAAACAGTAAAAAAACATGAGGACCAGCGAGACCAGCACCACCGTGATGAGGACCAGCGCCACCGTGATGAGGACCACCAACAACAACAACAGATCCCCCGCGACCGTCTATTCCTTGAGCTACTCCAATCGCTTTCTCAGCCTTGCACGTCTCCGATGACAACGTTGACACCACCCGATTTTCATTCAAGTTTGCCCGAAGAGAAGACAGCCGTTCAGAAAGGTGTACAACCAGATGATGACGCGACATCGAGTAATGGTGACAGCAGAAAGGCAACAAGGAGAAGAAGGACAATGAAGGGAAAGCAAAGAAAGATGTTTTGGGAAAGGAAGAGAAAGATGATGATGTGAAGAAAAGTGCTGAGAAGTAAGAGAGTGTGGAGGATGAAGAGGAGAAAGAGGAAAGTGAGAGGAAGAAGAAAGAGGATGAGAAGAAGAGGACAGAGGTGGAAAAGAATGGCAATTCACTTGAGTTCGCTGCCCAGGAGTGACAAGTCTGTTTCACTGTTCGGAGTGATGAAGAATGTTTGATAGTTTGAGTGAGTGTTATTGTGTGTATCTTCCTGTGCGACTGTTGTGTATGATTCAGTGAGTGCGTGTGTGTGTTGTGTTATACAAGAACTAACCAGTAAAGACTCTCTACTCCGTTTCATTGGTGCCTCATAGACCCGGGAGCCGCTCAAGCCACCTTCAATCAAGTTCCACTACAGCGTACAAGTTCTTCTACAAGCCTTGCCTCAAGTTACTCTCGTTTCCAGTCTCAAGCTCCAGTCCCTCGTTTCATGATCATCAGGCACAGATGTAGCCCCCATTGATGCTCACATGTCGTCATCTACATTTCGCGATCCTGTCCAACTTCTGCAAGAGCAACTACAGCACGATATCGAGCAGCAACAGCAGTTTTTCTGGACAACTCAAAAATCGATGGTATAATGTATAGTCAAAACCTAACAGTGGCATGATAGCTCTCAGAAACATCAATTTCTCGGCATTCTCAGCTTTCAGACAGCAAACTTAGGTTCTTAATTGTCTGCAGCAACACTGAAGAGCTGCTCACTCCGCACACTTGAAGCAGGAGGGCAGAAGCAAACATGGGCTAGCATTTCGGCTGAGGCGTGGTAAATTTTCAAATCCTGAGGGGTACCGACGGCTGATGGGTGGTTGAAAGGATGGTAAGCAAAAAAGTCTGATTTTTACTAAAGTCAAGATTTTTTGGCATATTTGTCATTAAAATAAGTTAAAATACGCTATTCTGTCTGAGCTCGTTTATTCCTAATGAGGGTGGGTGGGGCATCGGCCTGAGGGGTCAACCTTTTCGTTGAAGGGCTTCAGAAGGCCACTAGCTTTTCTGCGATTCTATACTTAATTGATATCAGATTGCTGATTGCATCAATCTTGACTGATAAGCAGCAAGAGCACTTTGTTCTTTCAAATTTTCAGATTTTCTTGCATAACTATAAAGATCGATATCGATCGATATTGAGCTGAAAATATCGAAATCGAATATCGTCGAATTTTGATATCGTCGGAACACTAATACACATACGCATTGAAAATTCCATGCATACACATTACCATACACAAACAACGCTCACAATGTGTATTTTTGTGTATGTGTATTTGATCAGCAAAAGTCGATAAAGTTTGGAGAAGAATCCTTAAATTTCGATGTTTTTCCTGCAGTAATAATCAGTAGATATTCTCATAAATATAGTGGCCTAAAGTAATTAAATTTCAAATCTATCCTTGTTTTCAAGCAGTAATTTGATTTTTCTAGCATTTGTGGCTCAAAAAAAATCTACGAAAAATTTGCGTTTTCTGTACAATGCACATACACAAAAATACACATTGTTTCGTTGAATGTGTATACACAAATTACCATACACAATGTGTATACACTTACACATACACATTCGAGAAATCCAATACCAAACAACAGTAGCACTAGGCCATACAAAGTATCGGTACCATATGGCCTGGGAATAGGGGTTGGTTAGGTGTAGCTGGGGGGAATTAGGGAAGTGATGTCTCAGCACAGGTGCAGAAGAAGAGTCAGCCGATCTTCTCTCTCATCGGTCGGTAAGCGGTACCAGCGGCCCGAACTCGGTTGTCTCGGCTGCAGGAAAAAGCTGCTCGGCAATCGGTCATGAGCCGGCCAAGGCACGAGAACTGTTGGTAAGACAAGCTGGCGAAGACCGGCGTCAGTTGAAGTGGACTGAACAAGCGGAGTCGCGCTCGACCATTGGTCGGCCGCCCCAGTGGAGGTATCCAGGATTTTTGGCGGAGGGGGTGCACATTTTGAAAGTGCATGGTTAGGCCGCTGCCAACCAGGGAACGAAAATTTAGCAAAAGGAACGCCTTCAAAAACGACGTTTAAAACGCATTCCGAGCTTAAAATTAACAAAAATTACAAGTTTGGGTGAAGTTTATAGTCACCTGGTTGGGCTTCTGTCCGACCAGGGCGAGAAAAAAATTTTGAAAATATTCTCTTCAAAAACGCATTTAGGAAGGCATTCTGAGCACAAATTAGACAGTTTTAGTACATGATTCATTAGTATCCTATATTTTTGACAGACTTTTTCTTCCGACCTCCACCGCAAAAGGGGGGGGGGGGTGTACACACCCTACACCCCCCCCTGGATACGCCACTGGTTTATTCCGATCATGACATTGAGGTTTGACTTCTTAGTCTTCCAAACTAAAAAAATAGTATATTGGGCGAGCAATTGAGGGTATTCAACTTCTGTTCCAGATGGTACGCTACTCCAGAACAGCGCAATTACACTACTCCAGTCAAAATGTGCATAATGCAGGGTGGTCAAAAAAACAACCGAGCAGATTTTTTGCTACTAACAACCGCAAATCTCAACTGATTTGAATGAATCCTCCTTTAAAATGAAAGATAAATAAATTCTTGAACGATTGGTGTAGCTTTTATTAAGATGCGTTGCTTAGTCCCTGAGATAATTGCTTTCAAAGTCAAAACAGAGATTTTGGCAGTGAACAACAGAGATTAAAACAACCCAGCAGATTTTTTACTGTAGTAGCCGCAAATCTCAACCGATTTCAGTGAGTCTTATTTTAAATGAAAGATAGATTAATTCTTGAAACATTGGTGAAGCTTTTGTTAAGATACGATTCTTAGTTCCTGAGATATTTGCACTCAAAAGTCAAACAGATTTTGGCAATGAACAAAGTTGATTTTTATTATTCTGTTGCACTTCATAATATAACCGATTCCTACTGCTCAGGGCTAACGTAACGGAGGTTTTTCTGGTGCCACACATGCTTGGTTACTTCATTTGTAAAAGTCTTGTTGCCCCTCAGCAGTAGGAACCCGTTTTGCTGTGAAGTGCAATGGAATCGCTCTTGTTCACTGCCAAAATCTCTGTTTTGAGTTTGAAGGAAAATATCTCAGGAACTCAGCATCGTATCTTTTGCCTCCTTTTTCTGAATAACACAATGTCCTCTGTAGCAGAAACAACCCATATAGGTCCTGGAACCACTAGCATACACAGGAGTGCGTTAGTAGGTAGCTACTGTTTTTTTACTAGTGGATTTTTACGCTTTACCACTTACTAAATTTACTAAAAACAGCTCTTCAATTTACCATCTTTATTTACTACCAAGTTGCTCCAAATTACACTAAGATTTGTTTTACTAATAATGTTGCCAATTGCCAAGATTTTAAGAATAATTAATGTTGGTTGGTACTAAATAGGTGCAAAATTTGATCATGGTAACGAAGCTATTAAGAACTTTAGAGACAAAATAGGTAAAAATTCGATTGAGTCAAAAGATGTGCCCACGTGTCATTGAGCTGGAGTGCTTCGAGAGTCTGCGATCCAAGCCAACCTTGGAGCTGTTTATCATTAAGAATGAAGCAGCAATGAACCATCCAAAGTGCTGAGTGCTCTCCTCCAATGTCTGCCTACTTTGAATATTACAAAATTGACTCTCACTGGGAACAATTCTACAGAGTCCTGCGACTCAAGTGTTGCAAGCCGCCGCAAAGATGCAAAATTGAATGTGCTGTATGTAAAGGACTCAAACGCATTTACAACAGAACACGAAGCCTTACTGGTGGATGTATGACCGAGCCGTGTGTTTGTTCGGTGACTGTGACCAAGACTGGTGCAGTGCAGTTTTGTATGGCAGATGGCAGCCACTGATGACAGCCGAATGGTCCACTTCACAGATTTGAAATATTTTTCCACTGCATCACTTGACTTCTACTTGCCTCTCGTCTTATTCTTTATATCGATAATTGATTGAGCGAATTTATGTCACTCTATAAAAACGACAGCCTGGCTTTTTTTCCAAGTTTTCCGAATAATTTCAAATGGCCGTCATTCCGTCAATTCAATTTTCAACCGAATCGAAAGATTTTTAGCACGATTACCGCAGTGCTGTCTATGCGTGCGTACCCTACCAAATAATCGCAAACAATTGAAAATGGTGTTTTTCTTGCCATCCAAGTTTTGGACTCAGATTCGAA
>JASANB010003930.1:0-24491 GCA_030248155.1 Sabatieria punctata
ATGCGCTGCTTTTAACTATACATGGCTAAGTGGCACTAAAATCATGTCTCGTTAATCTTATAACTCGTTAACTTATACGTAGCTAAACAAGCCACCTGCCCTGACTGTTTCTAACTCAGATCCTGGCAATTGCCCCTATTCCCCAGCTTGCGTCGAGCACGCGAGCGGCCGTTGGGTCGGCCACATATTTTTTTGGGTTGCTATGTTCATTAACGCACTTTGGATGCAGACGATGCACAACGCACCAATAACTTTGCGGAAGCAGCTCACAGAGTTTCGCAGCGACAATTGGATGCGGCGCGTCCATCCATCTGGCGCTTTATAAATCTTCAGCGACATGCATACATGGGCCGGAAAAATGGGTTGGGGTAGTCAAAATCCGAAAATTTGAGGGTGGGCCTGCCGGTTTGGGGAAGGGCTGCGGCGATTTTAGAGTGTCGGGTCAGGAACAACAGTGTGGCTTCAGGTGGGTGGGTGGGTGGTATCGTTTGGGGGGTAGAGCCCAAGTTGAGGTGTGGGCAACCCCCCGGACCCCCCACGGCCCATGTATGGCGACATGTGCAGAACTGTTTTCTACTCTACTAATGAGTGCTCAGTGAGTTGAAATTTATCCATCCATCCATGGTGTTGCACTTATTTTTTAAATGAGTCCTTGAAATTGGTTTGCTATTTTGTCATGCTTTGTTTTAATTGCTGCTGTGCTGTTTGCATTGTTGAGTTATGTTTTAGTGGTAACCTATGTTGCCGTACGGACTTACAGAAAAAATTTATTTCTGTCGCCTAATAGTACCGCCAATTTTGTGCTTTTTCTTTAATTTTTCAAAAAACTTTTGGATCAGGTGTAGCTGGGGGGAATCAGGAACCGATCCCAAACAGAAACTAATGTGTTTAATGACCATAATTAATTATAAATTAACGATTTCTATCGATAAATATCGATTATCGACTACTTTTTTGCAAAATTCCAAAATAAAATGGTCATGTCATATCATCGCACGCGACGATAGTTATACAAAATGTTGGGCGGGCACAAATCGCCTCCAGTGTTGCCAGGTCCAAAAAACCCCTACTAAATCAGAGAAAAAATTCCCCCAGAAAACCCCAGACTTTTCAAAATACCCCCAAAAATCCCCCCAGATTTAAAATGTACTTTTAGAGCTGATGGAAGATAAGATAGATATAGTGAAGTGAGATACAATGTAGATATAGTGAGAAACAGAAAGAATTAAATTTATTACATGTACAACTAAATTGTAAATTATAATTCTGTAACAAATCACTCAAATTAAGATCAGACCAGGCATCAGACAGCAAGAAAACTACAGAATTCTGGATAATATTTTCAAAAAATTTTGTTTCAAGTTATGACACGGTTTTAGTTTACTTCACGTTGATTCTAATATACATTTTTATATAATGCCGCGTACCCACGCAATATTTTTCTAACTTTTTCACTGTTGCAAAAGAATTTCTAGAGTTTTGAAAGTTCCTCATCAAAGTTCTTCAGAATACAACATGTCAAACCTCGATTTTTTTGGTCGACAGATCGATGAAATTACATTTTTTCAAACAATGTGTTGAACTTTGATTCATCACTGGCAAAAAATAACATTCGATCATCAGTCCGAAGTAGGGATGGGACCGGTATACGGTATTATACGGTATCATACGGTATTTTTGGCTATACGGTATTATACGGTATACGGTATTTTTTATACCGTATAATACCGCATAATACCGTATAGTTGTTAAAACTGAATCAGCCAGATTTTTGCAATAAATTCATGTCATTTTCGCGCTTTTAAAGGTGGCATACTGTTTTTTGGTTTTGTAAACAATGTTATCGGTTTGAAAAACACAAAAATCTACACCTTTATGGCAGTTTTTGGCTTACTAGAAATGGAAAATGTGATATTACATGTTGAGAAACCTGCAATTTTGCTTTTGAATAAAATTAACGCATCTTTGGTTAGCATTTCACTAATTTGAAGTGAAGCAAATCTGTCCAACCAAAATACAATTAATTAATATTTACAATATAGGCATAATTCAAAATAAATTCAATATATTGTCGGCTCAGCTTCAAATCTTTAAATAAATAAACAGACAGTACTACTTACAAAACAGATCACAATAAAAAATAGCCGTGTTTTTTTTTTCGCAGGAAAGGCCGACCACAAAAAATAATTTATGTTTTTGACCAAAACTTGGCGATATACTAGCGTAACGGGGTGTTTTTAAACGTTTGCAGCATACTATACGGTATTATACGGTATCGAAAATACTATACGGTATACGGTATTTTTATACCGGTTCCATCCCATCCTAGTCCGTTCATCCTAGTCCTAGTTCATCCTAGTCCGAAGAAAATTCTCAAAAATCCCGAAACCCCAAAAATCCCCCAAATTTTAGCAAATTCACCCAAAATACCCCCAACCCCCAAAAAAATTCCAAATGCCCCCAGATTTGTACCCCCAACCCCCAGATGAAATTTTCACCCCCAAATGGTGGCAAAATAATACCCCCAGATGACAGATCTGGGGGTAAAAGGTAATATCGAATCGGCGCTGGGGGAATCGGCGCTCGGCTAGGGAGATCACCACTTGCGCCGATTAGTGTTTTGAGTGTGTACATTTTTGGCCATTTTTTTGTTTAAAGAGGGCCACCGTCCTTGGGCTTGGACGACTATTGCCATGTTTATGCTTAATCGATAGCTAATCGTCATATCTACCCAAATCCCCGTGGGGAGGCATATCTGTCGGCGGACTCGAATGCTACGATTGTTATAGTTAGGGAGGTCGAAATCGCGCATTTTCATTCTTTTTATTATTTTTTAATTTGTTGTTCAAGGATCTCTGAAAGTAAATGCGCCGAAATATGCATCTAAGGTAGGCCTACTCACAAAGTAAAATTGATAGCTATCTTTCAAAAGATGACTGAGAAAACTTCTTTTTTCTATTTTTTTCATAGTGATGATTTTCGTTCAAAAGGGGCCACCGTCCTTGGGCTTGGACGAATATTGTTATGTTTATGCTTAATCGATAGCTAATCGTCATACCTAGCCAAATCCCCGTGGGGAGACATATCTGTCGGCGGACTCGAATGCTACGATTGTTTTAGTAAGTGGGGGTTGCGGGGGAAATCGGCCGATAATCGATGAAGTAAGGCGATATGATGAGCGCGTAATCTGAGATAGCATGCAGTAATTGGTTGTGGATGTAATATAATGTAGCAATAATATACAAGTCAATAGTAGTTGTTTGATACCGGATGTGGTCATATTTGTTAAAGATTTACAATTTGGGTGCGCACGTTTTACAGTGCATTACAGTATTTCACACTAATTGACGCAACTCCGACTGTGGCCGTTTATCGGATTTGACCACACGCCGAAACGCATAATCTGGGGTAGAACTTGATATAGCATGCAGTAATTAGATTTTGATGTGTAAAATAATAATCAGGAGATCGTCAGCAGTCGTTTTATACCACATTCAGTCGTCTGTGTTCAAAATTTGAAATTCGAGTGATCTCCCCAGCTCGGCGCTAATTTTTGAGTTGTTGCGTGAACATCTAAAATACTAAGAAGCGCGAAATCTAAATTCTTCTGTTGCGTGAACATTTAAAATGCCATAGCCAGCGCGAAATTTATTCGAAACGCATTGTTTTCGAAATTTCTCGTTGTGCGAAGGATTGCCTCACGATTATTTCTGATTTGCAATATACACTGTAAACAACCCTTCAAGGACTCGACTGAATTCAAGGATTCGACCTCTTCAGCTTACGATTGAGGATTCAGGATTCTACTTGCATATACTAAGGGTCGGGCATTAGAAGCCGGTCGATCGGCCCAGCCCGTCCTTTGAATCTGATCGGTATCTACTTGACTTTTGTACTAGACGATGTTCATAAATTTTCTTCTTCTTCTTCTTCTTCTTCTTCTTCTTCTTCTTCTTCAGAAGCCGCAGTAGTTTCTAATGTCCACATCAGTGAACATTAGACCTATAATAACTTCACAGCTGCCTTAGCTCCATTCTGTTCTAGAGGAACGGCTTTTTATCACCTACTAGGCATTTTTCTGTCCGTAAATCAAATAAACATGAACGAAACAGCGTCATACATTGACGCCGAAATCGATGTCGAGCATAATTATGCTGCGATGGTACTAGTAGCAGGCCTAACAAAGCTACTGCGGCGGCAACAAGGTAAAGACGGTTTTGGGACCAGGTGTAGCTAGGGGAAAATCAGGAACATATCCCAAACAGAAATTAATGTTTTTAATTATCATAATTAATTATAAATTAACAAGTTTCATCGATAAATATCGATTATCGTTATCTTTTTGCCAAAATTCCAAAATTTCCAAGTGGTCATGCTATATATCATTTGAAAGCCCTTCGCCTGACGAGTCTAATGATCACTACATCAGCGTAGGGCACGCCCCGGGGGCCTGTTTCGCCAAATATAAAAGAACCCCTAGAGACGCATCAGTAGGCACGTTCCGGAGGGCCTGTTTTCCAAATATAAAAACACCATTAGAGGAACGCATCAGTATAGGGCACGTTCCGGAGGCGTATACTCATAAGAAAGTTAATTAATATATAGTCCATTTCTGACGTTCCCTGATTTCCCCCAGCTACACCTAGCCCGGTTTTGTTCACAAGTTTTGAAGTAGTGATGATAGGCGTTTCCATCATCATGAGATAAATTATTGCTGTCTACATTGTATTTGACTTGTATGTGTATAACACTCAGGCACTAGGCCGTTTATGGTACTGGCACCTTATATGGTACCGGTACCTAGGCTAGTAGCACCATATATGGTACCTCTACCTTCGAATTGGTACCTGTACCGGTGCCATATATGGTACCACTTCATTCATATTTCATACCATACATTTGTTGTTGTTGTTGTTGTTGTTGTTGTTGTTGTTGTTGTTGTTGTTGTTGTTGTTGTTGTTGTTGTTGTTGTTGTTGTTGTTGTTGTTGTTGTTGTTGTTGTTGTTGTTGTTGTTGTTGTTGTTGTTGTTGTTGTTGTTGTTGTTGTTGTTGTTGTTGTTGTTGTTGTTGTTGTTGTTGTTGTTGTTGTTGTTGTTGTTGTTGTTGTTGTTGTTGTTGTTGTTGTTGTTGTTGTTGTTGTTGTTGTTGTTGTTGTTGTTGTTGTTGTTGTTGTTGTTGTTGTTGTTGTTGTTGTTGTTGTTGTTGTTGTTGTTGTTGTTGTTGTTGTTGTTGTTGTTGTTGTTGTTGTTGTTGTTGTTTGTTGTAACTTTTTGTCCTTTCGGACTAGGAGTAGCCAACTGCTATAGAGCAGGAAGAGACACAAGGTCCGGCAGCCTCCTTAACAACAACTAGAGTGCGAACTGGTATTGGGTATTGGGTATTGGGTGTATTGGGGTGTTTTCCAGGTATTGGGTATTGGGTATTGGGTATTGGGGTTTTTACCCCCCAATACCCAATACTAATTGGGACAGGTAAAAGTAGAGAAAAATCGATGTTAACCTGAAAAATTGATCTGAAAAAATCGAAAAAGTTGATCGATGATTCGGTTTAGGAAGCTGTTTTTGCGTTAAGGAGCCATCCATCCAAAATCCCGATTTTTCGGGGCCCCTTTCCCCCAAAATCGCCTTGCGTCGCTTCTTGAGAACCCCCTCCCCTAAGGCGACGTCGTTCTCAGTTTAGCCCCCTCCCGATAAAAGTGTAGTACATACAGTACTGTCATGTTTTCTTGTTAGCATACTGTACAATCAATTGAATAGATCGCTAGAACCACTCTGGGAAGCTTTTCCGTAGAAAAATTTGACAGAATATAATTAAATTGAAAATATTACAATCAAAGTTCCCTAAAATTCCGAAAAAACTGACGTCGTTTTTTGCTAACCCCTCCTTCTCCTGGTGTGTCGTCTATCGTCGCATTTCAGCCAACCCCCTCCCCCTCTGGAACGACGTCGTTTATGGACGGTCTAATCAACTAAACGTTACTAGAATTTCCTAAAGTGTACGCTTTTCTAAGCGCTACACCAGTAATTAATTTCTCTATTCTTATCTAAAATAAAAATGGTGACATTTCTAATGTCACTGTAATGTACCAGTACCGTACACATGGCCATTGTGGTGGTGCACACAATTTCCGGCAGAGTTAGAAAAAAATTCGCCGGAAGAAAGAAACACGACAGAATTACGAAATATTAGGTACCAAAACTGATAATTTCTGCTAATTTTACGCCCAAAATGGCTTCTAAATGCTTTCTGAAAGGCTAATTTTTCAAAATTTTCTCGCCCTGCTTGGGCAGCGGCCCAACCAAGCCTCTTAAAAATATTAATTGCAGTGCCAAAGATCATTTGTACACAACTGATGGAATGTATCTGTCCAGTGAAATGCAATTTTTGGCCCAGCTACGCAAGTATTGGGTATTGGGTATTGGGGTATTGGGGGTCTCAGGTATTGGTATTGGGTATTGGGGTATTGGGTTTTCTAGGTATTGTTCGCACTCTAACAACAACCCTCCCCTTTTTCTGTCGGAGGGTGCAAGACAGCTAAAGTTTGGTCCCCATTATCTACTTGCCATTGCTGACTTTCGACGGCCTGGGTTGGGTTTTGTGTCGACTACTTCCCATCCTCTCAACAGGTTTCGAACCCGCAAACAAACACACCACTTCCACGGGTGCCGGGGCCACCGTGACACACCCATGCATACATACATGGTACCGGCACCCATGGTCATGGGTAGGGGTACCATAAACGGCGTTAAGTGCAGACTGTATAAATAGTGCATATCATTTTTGTAGAGATGACGGTGTGCTTAACTTGATTTCTCCAGTGAAAATGTTGGAAGCTAAAGCGCGTTCAGCGGAAACCTTAGCTTCACCCACTGAATTCAGTTAATCCGATTTGTTCAGCGAAGTAAATGTTACCAGCTCAACGTTAGACAGGTGTGTTAGGTACAAATAGATCATTTCAGTTCCTAAAATGTACATTGTATTTGCACGTCAGAAAAAGCATTACGTCCTTATTTATTCTGAACAAGTACCGTATAGTCTTTTAGCACTTTTAGCCAGTGGCGATCCAGGGGGGTAGGGTGGGTGCACCCCCCTTTGCGGTGGAGGTAAGAAGAAAAATTTTGTCAAAAACACCGCCTATTGGCCAGTGCCATGCCATAATGATGACAGAAGTATAAATCCGCCTTAAGGCTGTCTGTATTATGTAGAAGGGGGAACATGTTTAACTCGCGCAGCTGGTTACGGGTGTATAATTCCATATTTTAGCCCAAGCGCAAGCTTTTCCCGCATTAGCACTACCGTATTTTCTCGCCGAGCGCCGATTCCCCCAGCGCCGATTCGATATGGCAATTCGGTTTCTTCTAGCCGTCTAACCGCGCCCGGGCGCACTATCCCCGCGCCCCGGTACGGCCACCGCCAGACGCGAGGTTGGATGTGAGCGCATCGCCTTCACCGGTTGCACGGTTTCTCTTAGGTATTGCTATGTTTTGTGAAGAAATAAACAACCCAGCAACGCACGTAAAAGCACGTATAGAGGCTAACGATAACTTTATCAACACGAAAATAGACAAAGAACAAACAACAGTAGTACACATAGTAAACAATAGTAGTGTCACTAAATAAATGTCTTCTATTAATTTAGCATTTTCTTGCAGGAAATCAAGTCACTCCACCAACTAAACCTTTGAAGAGTGTAACAAACCTGTCTATAGCTGCCACCATTTGTATGGACAACCATGAAAGAGAATGAAATGTTCATTCGCAATCGGCCACTAGAAATGCAGCAAAAGCACTTGTAAACTTGTTCCTTTGACCTTATTTGCTGAAGTGTAACAGTTACTCAACTTTTTAGGCCATAGATGAGCCAGGACGTTATAAAACACAGGCAAACGAGCGTTTCAGCCGTAAACGAAGAGTAGCCAAGCGATACAGTTAATACGGACAAAGTTCGGCTAATTTTTGTAGGTTTAGAGAATCTGGATTAATGAAGCAAAGGCAAAACACTTTACTCGTTCTGCTCTTCCGAATGATTAACCGATTAGTGGACATTCACACTAACAATACACGACTGTGCATTGTACAACGGTACGATCGCAGTCACGAGCTACCTGTTACAAGCGATACATCGCTGTCAACAGACAAATACCGTTATCAAAAACAGCTTTAGTGAAGGACTTATCATAGAAATGTAACACAACTTAGAAGAAAAACGCAACTAAAACCACACAAAAGGTTTGCAATGAAGAGGCGAAAATGAGAGCGTTTGCAAGCGACGTAGAAACTAGGCGAGCACAGCACAATACAAGCATTGTTCATGGACCTAAACGATCATAAAAAACAATGTCTGCAGATTAGTTTCATTTTTCCCTCAGGAAGTTTAGTCGGTTCAATTCGTTCTCCGCACAGTACGACAGATAGGTAGGGCCCGACCGGATATCCGGTACCGGATCCGGATATTACCTGCCGGATATGCCGGATATCAGTCACAGATGATAAAACGTGATTTTTTACGTATTTGAACATAAAATTAGATTAGTTCCAGTCATTTTAGGATATTTTTCGCTATTTAACTGCACAGAATGCTAAAAACCCACTCTCAAAATATCACCAGAGTGCGAAATCGCTTTGCACATACATTGTACATCTCTGGTGGTTTATCTTTGCCACTTAGAGTAAGGCTTCTCGTAAACCCTTTTTACCTGTACAATAAATATGTCCCTATTTGTCTTCCCCTTACTTTTATTAGGCTTGCTCAGGATTTTGCAAAAGGAAGTATTAAGAGTCGGTCTCTGAACCGATCGAGTCTCAGTATTCAGACCCCAAAATTGAAACTTTGGGCTAGAGGGCTGTAAGTTGGTACACTAATACATACTTATGAGTTGTCTGTCGGCCCCAAAGGATTAGTGGATTTGACGCTCCAATCCCGAGATACAGCCTTCTGAAAATCGGTCTGCTTAACTATGGGACCAAAATTTCAAACTCGAATTTCTACCCTACCAGCTGGAGTTGGAAGATAAAAATTTGGGTTTTTGCGTAACTTTTCGAGTACCTTAAGAGTCTGCAGTCCAATTTTGTGTTAGAAGAAAAAAAATTTTTTTCGACCTCTTTGGCGGGCCATAACTCGGCTGGAACCCCCCCTAGAGGCGCTTTTTTATTTCATAACTTTGTAGCGCTTTTTATAAGCTTTATTTTGGTATAGAATATGCTACGATTGCTGGTGGCCAATCTTGTTAAAATTGGCCTCAAATGTCACCAACTCGAAAAATTCGCATGTTTCACTATAGACATAATTTTCCAAATCGAATTTCTGACTTAATAAACGGAGTTTAGTTTTGAAAATTTGGGTTTCCAGAGTACCTTCAGTGCGCTTTCGGAATATTTAGTGGATTTAGAATTTCGAGGAAACAAATTTTTTTCGACCTCTTTGGCGGGCCATGTCTGGGCTGGAAACCCCCCTAGAGGCGCCTTTTTATTTCATAACTTTATAGCGCTTTTTATAAGCTTCATTTTGGTATAGAATATGCTTTGATTGCTCGTGGCCATTCCGGTGACAATTGGCCTCAAATGTTGAGAACTGATAAAAATTTGGCCTTCCAAATGAGGGAATTTTTCGAGTTTATAACCTATGAGGCCAATTGTCACCGGAATGGCCACGGGCAATCGAAGCATATTCTATACCAAAATGAAGCTTATAAAAAGCGCTATAAAGCTATGAAATAAAAAAGCGGTTCTAGGGGGGTTTCCAGCCCAGCTATGGCCCGCCAAAGAGGTCGAAAAAAATTTTTCCCTCGAAATTCTAAATCCACTAAATATTCCGAAAGCACACTGAATGTACTCTGGAAACCCAAATTTTCAAACCTCAACTCCGTCTATCAAGTCAGAAATTCGATTTGGAAAATTATGTCTATAGTGAAACATGCGAATTTTTCGAGCTGGTGACATTTGAGGCCAATTTTCACTGGATTGGCCACTAGCAGCCGTAGCATATTCTATACCAAAATGAAGCTTATAAAAAGCGGTACAAAGTTGTGAAATAAAAAAGCGCCTCTAGGGGGGGGTTCCAGCCGAGTTATGGCCCGCCAAAGAGGTCGAAAAAAAAATTTTTTTCTTCTAACACAAAATTGGACTGCAGACTCTTAAAGTACTCCAAAAGTTACGCAAAAACCCAAATTTTTATCTTCCAACTCCAGCTGGTAGGGTAGAAATTCGAGTTTGAAATTTTGGTCCCATAGTTAAGCGGACCGATTTTCAGAAGGCTGTATCTCGGGATTGGAGCGTCAAATCCACTAATCCTTTGGGGCCGAAAGACAACTCATAAGTATGTATTAGTGTACCAACTTACAGCTCTCTAGCCCAAAGTTTCAATTTTGGGGTCTGAATAGGGCAAAGAGCCAAGACTCGATCGGTTCAGAGACTGACTCTTAAATTCTTAGATCTCTGGTTGAGCCACGGCCCGATCAGGGCGAGAAAATTTGAACAAAATTAGCTTGAAAAACGCTTTTGAAAGCATTCTCAGTATAGTATTAACAGAAATTAGGAGGTATTGTAGTCTGAAGAGGTCTGGTTGGGCAATGGCCCAAGCAGGGCGAGAAAATTTTGAAATTTCAAAAAAGTGAAATTTTGTTTGCAATAGTGAAAGCCGGTCAGCGAAAAATGGAAACATTTCCTTTTCCTGTATCTTTCCTAGTTTTTGTCGGAATTGGATGAAATTTGGAGTGTAAACGCAGAAATTCAGGGTAATTCGTGTGTAAAAAATTGACGCATGAACTCCAACGCTGATAGTTAGAGTTTAGGCGATAATGTAATATAACTTTTTTTTCGGTGACCGGCTTTAGCTATTGAAATTACCAACTTTCACTTTTTTTAAATTTCTCGAGAATTAGTCAAGCCTAGTGCACCAAACTTTAACACACAAAATTCCCCCGAATTTTGGCACCTATTGTCCAAATTTCGGCCTATTTGTTGGTCAAAATTTGCGGAAATGGCAGTAAAAAGAAGTGTGATCATTTTTTGAGACACCCTGTATGTGGTTTATTGCATTGTAAAAATTTTTAAGTTGATCAATGATATCCGGCATATCCGGATCCGGATCCGGCCGGATGTGGGCATATCCGGATCCGGATCCGGTAGAAATTTGCATCCGGTCGGGCCCTACAGATAGGCCGTCAGCTGTCGCCATTTGTCCATTTCTTGCTAAACACAAACGCGAGAATACAAGCACAAGTTTATGAGAACAAAACGGTCACTTGGTTTGGTTCTTCGTCAATGCGTCGACCGCTTGCTAGAAAAATGCAGCAAAGGCCAAGACGAAAATTCCGCAGTCACCGTAGTTTGTTTGCCGAGGTATCTGGAATAGTTTTTATGACACAACGTTTCCTGGCACATACGGCTCCTAATTTTAACAGCCACCGGTATCTAGACATGTGACAAGTATTTTCCGAAGACCACTGCTTATCCACAGGGCACTTACATGCTGGTCAATAATCTCCACCCATTCAGACGGCTCGCTGTTGGCGCTTTCCTCAGCCTCTACCAGAAACTCCTAAAATTACAGTTTACAATACGCAAGGAAGAATTATCAAATATTTGGTTATCTTACCTGAACCAGGGCAAAACGCCATCGGGATCCGTTCCATTTCCAAGCGAATCGTAGTACGTCAGCGTCTTTTCACGAGTACTGATCACCTTAAAATATTTAACGGCATTTGTACCATTGTCACAAATACCACTGTTATGTTGAATAAGTTACTTACCGGTACCATAATGGGACCTCTACTATATTATGCCCTACGTAAGTCCTGACTGTATGTGTAGATGCTATTCTACGTCTCAAAAAACTTTACCAAAACAAACTTCTGACTATACCAGATATGTCAGCTATTGTGTAGTTTTTCGTAGATTGCGAACAAAACCAGAAAACCCAATAATACCCCAATACCAAATCCCAATACCTGAGACCCCGAATACCAGTAAAAAGGTAATTTTTTTATATTTTAGACAAGAAGAAAGAAAGGATACTTTTAGTTTATTGTTGCTCTTTTAGTTTAGTAGGTTTTATTGATAGAATTTCGACGATTTTACTGTGCCAATAAGTATTAGGTATTGGGGCATAAAAACCCCAATAACCAATAATTGGAAAACACCCCAATACCGGTTCGCACTCTTGTTGTTTGTACTGTGTTTTACTACTGATCGATATTTTCCCTCTCTTCGATGGATAATCACAAATTTTTTGTGAAGCGCATCTCAAAGACATATTATTTCAGAAGCAGAAGAAGCAAACTGGTGAAGAAATGAAAACTTGCAACTCATTATTTCATCCATGGATTGTTAACAACAGTTAGTAAATTTCTTGCCTACCTAATAAGTGCCGCTGGGCGGTGCGGACTTTGGAAGCGAAGTTCCACGTCCGGTGGACTTTTCTGAAGTGCCGGCTGGGCGGTGCGGGCTTTGGAAGCGAAGTGCCACGTCCGGTGGACTTTTCTTAAGTCGACTTGTCCTTGGTGCAGCCGGCAGGCGACTTCAGAGAAGGAAAATTTCCGTGTTGCCCAGGAACGGTCCGGAACAAATAGCGATTTTATTGATGGCTGATCACTCGCCGTGATGGTGGATTATCAGCCGCTTCCGTCACCCTTATTATCTCTTGCTTCAACTGAACTTGACTGCTGGTAGCCCCGGATCGCAATTGCTCAAATTTAGCTTGCGCTGAAGGGCTGTTATTGAGGTTCCAAGTTGTAATGGTAGCGACTTCTGGCAGCAGCTTTGATAGTCTGGGTTGGAGTGCGCAACCAATGCCGGACGTACCTTGCAACGTGTGCCAGAGCCATAGGATTGAGTGGTTTTATGCGCCATAATCATCTATCAAACACAACACAACACACGGCCGGGTCGCGAGGAGTGTTGACGCCCGACCGCACAGAGCACGCGCAAACTACACAACAACGCTGGTCAGCTAGAGCCTACAGGAAATCCAGCGTTACAACACACAGCAGCGTACAGAGCCATCGCAGCAGCGGCTCAATCGATATCCGACAGGCCTCTGTGACGGAAGTAGGCGGAGCTAGGTCCATCAGTCTGACAGCTCAGTCGCAAACCAACACCAGAGCCAACGCGAACACAGGCCATTTGAGCTGGGGACGTTACAGAGCTCCCTTCTGAGACTTGACGTCCTCGGCAAGTGCTGGCGAAACCTCAGCTTGAATGGACTGTTGAGTGTCTTGCTCCCTTCTGAGGCTTGAACTTCTAGCTCTTGATATGGGTTGGCTCTTCTTTGTTTAGTCTTAAACAGCTGCTTAGTCTTGACACAGTTATACAATAGTAGAATACAGAACAAATATGGGTTAAGGGAAATAATACAAATAACGAGTGAATATAAAAGCCTAACATAGTGAATATTGACATTTTCAATAAACACAATAACAACAATAACAATGCCATAATTAGGTAGATGAGTTGTAGTCTGGTGGCAATTCAGCCTTCTCCTTGACGTGGTCGGCATGGGTGCAGAAAGTCGGCGTTTGTTCCGTTTTCAGCAATCAAAATCTTGTCTTGTTCTTTGGATTCACTAGGATTTAGATGCAAGCAGTTGCTCACATCTACCCTCGGCGTTCCAAAACCAGGCTCGTTGAGTG
Source organism: Sabatieria punctata (assembly GCA_030248155.1). Lineage (NCBI taxonomy): Eukaryota > Metazoa > Nematoda > Chromadorea > Araeolaimida > Comesomatidae > Sabatieria > Sabatieria punctata. The sequence continues at coordinate 13,629 of JASANB010003930.1, forward strand.
CGCAAATAATCGATTCCTCTCCGCTCATGGACGTCACTTTGGCCACTTCTGTGCCTAACGGCCATTGAGGTCGGTACACTTGTTCACTCAAGGTAGCACTGAATTTGTCTTTCCATCTGTGTCGATCCATCATCCATTTCATCTCCTCATCAAAGGCCGTTTTCTGTCGATTCTTTCTGTAGGTAGTTCCTTCTGGCTTGTACTGGTTGGCCTTTACTAGCACACTTTCCTTTCTCTCCATAACTGGCGTCTGCTTGGCACTACCTTCTGGTTTGTACTGATTGGCCTTTACCAACACATTCTTCTTTCTCTCCTTCACTGGTTTTTGAGCTTTGTCTGGCGAGTAGACCACTTTGACTTCTGTTGTAGCTGAGGAGATACTAATTTCGTCCTTTTGGAGTGTGGCGAAGGTTGGCGAATAGTCGACACCAACTAGACGCTTTTCAGTACAGTACAACCAAGGCTGCACTGTGCTCTCAGCAAACTGGTCAGATCCTTTCGTTGTTGGGGTGTAGTCTTTGTTGGTAGTGGTTGGCTGCAGAGGACTGTTCTCTTTGTCATCAGAACTCTCGTCACTGGCTTCAAACTCCATATTCCTTTCAGCGCTCAGTTCTTCCACTCCAGCTTTGTGCAACAACAGCAGTAAGTCTACCAACAACTCCTTGTCAGAACTTTCAAACAAACTCCATTGCTGCTCAGCCTCTTCACACGATTTCTGCGCAACTTGTACACTGGGCGCTTCAATGAACACACATGAGCTTTTGGCCACTACCAATTTCGGTTCTTCTGTCATTACAACTGCCACTTCTTGTTTCCTTGTGTCTTCGAAATCATCGGCCCACTCAAAGCACTCATCTTCCAAACATGCAATCTGTTCCACTTGGATTGTTGTCAGCTCACGAATCTTTGACTGCATGTCCACTCCCTGATGCATGTCCACTCCCTGATTAGAGCGAACAGCCTCGCTGCTGGACAGACAAGCTGCTTTGGCAGATGATCCATTCTTTCGGTTCTTTTGGCATGATGTAGATCTTGGGGGCGATGGTAGATGTTTGCTTTCATAATCGGTAGCTTTGTCTTCCTCCTCCACTTCAGAGGGTGTAGAGTCTTCCTTGTTGTCAGTGGATTGAGAAGTCGTTTCGGTAGACCATTTAGCCATGAGTTGTTGGACCATGGGGCCATCCAAGAATTTAGCCTGAGATGACGACAGCTCCTCCATCTCTCTAACAGTATCATTGACACTGCTAGAACCCACGGCTCTTGTTATCAATTCGTTGTTTGCGGCTGCTCTGAACCATGTATGAAGTTCTTGTAGCTGATCAGTGTAGATAATAAGCATCAGCATGTGGTGATCATTGGTCATATCAATGCGTTTACAGTGTTGCATGAATCCTCTTGCAATATTGATCCATCGTACTTTATGGTCATTCCACTCACGAAGAGCTTTTTCGATTTCTTGCTGGTTGGTGTTTGGCGCTTCCTCCTGCTTCTTGGCGCTCCAGCTAGCGGCGGTGTGTGGTTGGTCTGGATAGAGTACTCCATGGCTTTTTCTAACCTTTGTCCTTGGTCTGTTGTGCACGAGGTCATCTGTCTGCGTCTCCGTTTCTTCAGAACTACCAGACTGACTCAGAGAATCCAGGGCTTGGAATGAGGCGGTGTTGCTAACGAGGAGCGCGGGACTTACAAATCGCTTTCTGGAAACATCGGGTTGGGAGAGCACATCGGAGTCATACGAACGATCAAGCAGGCTGCCTCTTTTGGGTGCTCTTGGTTGTCGTCGTTGATCATACTTGTGGTTCACCAAGCAGCGATGCACATCATCTAGCTGATTGTTCTTGCCGGGGCTGGCTCGTTTGGTCAACAGCAGATTCGGAAACACGATTGGTTCCTCTTCTTGCGCCTTCTTTTTCGATCCCGTCATCTCGGTGCATGAAGCTCCATTTATTGAGGTTCCAAGTTGTAATGGTAGCGACTTCTGGCAGCAGCTTTGATAGTCTGGGTTGGAGTGCGCAACCGATGCCGGACGTACCTTGCAACGTGTGCCAGAGCCATAGGATTGAGTGGTTTTATGCGCCATAATCATCTATCAAACACAACACAACACACGGCCGGGTCGCGAGGAGTGTTGACGCCCGACCGCACAGAGCACGCGCAAACTACACAACAACGCTGGTCAGCTAGAGCCTACAGGAAATCCAGCGTTACAACACACAGCAGCGTACAGAGCCATCGCAGCAGCGGCTCAATCGATATCCGACAGGCCTCTGTGACGGAAGTAGGCGGAGCTAGGTCCATCAATCTGACAGCTCAGTCGCAAACCAACACCAGAGCCAACGCGAACACAGGCCATTTGAGCTGGGGACGTTACACTGTCCCAGTCGATGTCCTTGCTTGCTTTACTGGCCGACATACTTATTGCTGCAAACCACTGTTTGGCACGTTAAACACAGATGTTTCGTTCCTAAAGGTAAGTTAAGTGACCCGAAAGTCCGATCGTCGTCGACGTCGTTTCCTCTTAGGCTTAGGGCTCAGGCTTAGGGCTTAAAATTACGCCGGGGGCGGTATTAGACTTTCGGGTGACCTAACTTACCTTTACCATTTTGTTTAAATAACAAAAATTGGCTGATGACGACAAAACTATAAAACGAATGACAGAAGAGACTGATCTACTCACCTATACAGTCGCCATCGCCAAGCACAGCAGAAGGATAAAGTGGAAGAAAGTAGTGGTCGAAGAACTCAAAAAACTCAGCAGTAAACAAATCAAATCAACAGATGAAGCGAACGCTACCTATGACGGTTCAGAAAAGAATAAATACAAAAACAAAGCCACTACTAACTACATATAGAGCAATACCTAAGAGAAACCATGCAACCGGTGAGGGCGATGCCCTGACATCCAACCTCGCGTCTGGCGGTGGCCGTACCGGGGCGCGGGGATAGTGTACCCCAACCGTCTAACCGTTCTAGCCGTTCGCACCGGCAGGTAACGTTGTGGGCGCTGAATTTTGTACAATTGGCAGAACGTTTTCAGGCTGTGATACTTCTTCAATATGCTTTGTGCTTCACTCACGTCTCTCTTGGCCAACTCCGAATCGCCATGCCGAAATACTATCCCGAGAATCGGCCGATTCAGTTGTGGAAATCAATGAAACTGACGATTTCCCTTCAGATTGTAACGATTTCAGCTCTTCAACCTGTAATACTTCTTCAATATGCTTTGTGCTTTCACTCACATCTCTTCTGACCAACTCCGAATCGCCATTCCGAAATACTATCCCGAGAATCGGCCGATTCACTTCGGAAATCAATTAAACTGACGATTTTCCTTCTGATTGCAACGATTTCAACTCTTCAAGCTGTGATGCTTCTTCAATGTGCTTTGTGCTTTTACTCACATCTCTCTTGGCCAACTCTGAATCGCCTTGCCTAAATACTATCCCAAGAATCGGCCGATTCAGTTGTGGAAATCAATTAAACTGACGATTTTCCCTTCTGATTGCAACGATTTCAGCTGCTCAAGCTGTGCTACTTTTTCAATGTGCTTTGTGCTTTTACTCACATCTCTCTTGGTCAACTCCGAATCGCCATGCCGAAATACTATCCTGAGAATCGGCCAATTCACTTTGGAAATCAATTAAACTTACGATTTCCCTTCTGATTGTAACGATTTCAGCTCTTGTACAGTAGCTGCATACTTCTTCGATACGCCCTGAGCAGCCAGTCATATATGTTCTGGCCAACTCCGATTCGCTAAGCCGAAGTATTATCTGAGAATCGGCCGATTCAGTTGTGGAAATTTAAAACTGACGATTTTCCTTCGGATTGCCCACATTTCCTCGATACACTCTCTCTCCTCTGTATTTTTCAGGGTGCTTAATTTACCCCCTAAATATGTACCCCCTAAAATCTGTACCACTAAATCTGTACCCCCAAAATTTGTACCCTAAAAATGGTTTCTGTCCCTGAATTTTTTGCGCCCTGTATTGTATTCAGGATGCTTTATTTGCCCCCACCCAAATTTGCCCCCCCCTAAATTTCTTTCTCCCCCATTTTTTGGTCCGAAATGTTTTGCTCTCTGTATTTTTCATACATGTAACAGGGGGTCCGGGGTGTGCCACCTAGTCCAGACTTAGTCCAGACCATATATGTAAAAGGTCATCCGCTGAATGGGGAGGGGCTTGGGGGTCTAGCGCCGGCGGGGCGGTCTGAGCCTATTCAAGAATTCTAGGGGAGATGACATTTTATGGAGGCAAATAAGCACACTGAAAAACACAAGGCGCAAAAAATTTCGGACCAAAAATATGGGACTAAGAATTTTTTGGGGTACAAATTTTAAAGGGATACATTTTGTGGGCAAAGAAAGCACTCGGAAGAATACAGAGTGCAAAAGGAATCCTGAAAAATACAGGGCGGAAGTAATGAAGCGAAGGTCTGCGTCTGTGGTGTAGTGGTAGCAACTTTGCCTGCATTGCACGCATTAGACACATAGTAGGGGTTCGACCCCGGTGATTGCCTTGCATGTGGCCCTTTATGGGTTCTTTACTGGTCTGTCCGGTGTTCATGTGCGTTGTAATAAACCTTTAAAAATTGAAGAAATGGGCAATTTGAAGGAAAATCGTCAGTTTCGGCGATTTCCACAACCGAGTCACGTCTTGGTCATGGGTAGTTTACGCTATCCCGTGTGTCACGGCGGCTCCAGCATCTGAGAGAGCGGTTGTTGGTGGGTTCGAAACCGGTCGAAACAGAAGGAAAGAAGGAAGTAGCCGACGCAAAGCCCAACCCAGGCCGCTGAAAGCCAGTGACGGTTAGTAGGTAAATAGGAGCCGAACCGGCGCTGCACCGAATAGCAGCAAGGAGCAGGGTTGTTTGTAGGCAGGGTTGCCCAATTGAAAGGCACTGAAAAGAGCGCGGGCTGTCTTGAGGTGTTCGAAAGGACAGTGGAACTAAAAACCAAAACGAAACAAGCAAAGCCGAATCGGCCGATTCTCTCCGAGATGGTGCCCGGTTTAGCGAATCGGAGCTGACCAGAACATGTGACTGGACAGGATGTTCAGTTGTGTCGAAGAAGCATCACAGCTTGAAGAGTTGAAATCGTTACAATCAGAAGGGAAATCGTCAGTTTTTAATTGATTTACGAAGTGAATTGGCCGATTCTCGGGATAGTATTTAGGCAAGGCGATTCAGAGTTGGCCATATTAATCCCAGCAGTGGCTCGCGAGTCGCGAACGATCTCGGTTTTCATGTCTGTATCGAGCGGCGCAGCTTTGGAACGCTCTTTCTGAGGCGCTAGTTAATTTAGAGAAGCAGGATTTTAAGCGAGAGGTCAGAACTGAAGCAGTTTATAATTTGCTAGTAGGAAAACGTTTGATTGACAAGTTAGGATATTGAATATGCATTGTAGTTTTAGTTTGTTGGTTTGTCGTGTATGTATTTAGCTACTAACAAAAGGTGAACAATTTTGCTGGATTTAATTCCATTCGTTCATCTTGTGTACAAGTTTTACACGTATGAATAAAACTAAACTAAACTAAGCCAAGAGAGACGTGAGTAAAAGCACAAAGCACATTGAAGAAGCATCACAGCTTGAAGAGTTGAAATAGTTGCAATCAGAAGGAAAATCGTCAGTTTAATTGATTTCCGAAGTGAATCGGCCGATTCTCGGGATAGTATTTCGGAATGGCGATTCGGAGTTGGTCAGAAGAGATGTGAGTGAAAGCACAAAGCATATTGAAGAAGTATTACAGGTTGAAGAGCTGAAATCGTTACAATCTGAAGGGAAATCGTCAGTTTCATTGATTTCCACAACTGAATCGGCCGATTCTCGGGATAGTATTTCGGCATGGCGATTCGGAGTTGGCCAAGAGAGACGTGAGTGAAAGCACAAAGCATATTGAAGAAGTATCACAGGTTGAAGAATTGAAATCGTTACAATCAGAAGGGAAATCGTCAATTTAATTGATTTCCGAAGTGAATCGGCCGATTCTCCGAATAATATTTCGGCATGGCAATTTGGGATTGGCCAGTAGAGATGTGAGTGAAAGCACAAAGCACATTGACAGCTTAAAGAATTGAAATCGTTGCAATGTGAAGGGAAATCGTCAATTTGACTGATTTCCACAACTGAATCGGCCGATTCTTCGGATAGTATTTCGGCATGGCGATTCGGAGTTGGCAAAAGAGATGTGAGCGAAAGCACAAAGCATATTGAAGAAATATCACAGCCTGAAAACGTTCTGCCAATTGCACAAAATTCAGCGCCCACAGCGTTACCTGCCGGTGCGAACGGCTAGAACGGTTAGACGGCTAGAAGAAACCGAATTGCCATTCGATATTACCAAGAAAGAAAAGAAAAGGAACGAATCCGAAACAGAGATTAATATTATTATAATGATTAGCGCCGCTCCTCCTCTTCGCCTCGCGTTCTCTGCCTGCTCGTAATTTTTTTCGGCCTTAACTCGCTCCTGTACCGGTAGAACAGAAGCAATTTTTCCGTTCAGCTCACCTGTGAAACGCTTCTGTGAGCTCAATTCTTAGCCGTTTGTTCTGTAAATTGGTCCAGAGATTCTTTTGTAGAAACTGTAGTGGCTGACAAGACAAATTTGCAGGAAAAAATGTCAGCTTGTTGGCTCGCAACGGTTGTTCGAAATTTTCCGTTCACGTGAGCTGAACGGAAAGAACGTTTGTTTCTACCGGTGTTGTTCTACCCGATCGCGTTCCAACCTTGCCTTTTGCTTCGGCGACTACTAAACTTCGCAACATCGCAACCGGTCGCAACTTCGCAACCAGTCGCTCCGGTTCGCATCCGCCGGGCGCCAACTCTAGAACGTCGATGCGAAGAAAACAGAAAGTGTAAGAAAAAGTTTTCCGACTTCTTTTTTGTTTTTCCTGTGCCTGTTCTTGATAGAAGGGCTGCTATGACGTGATGTAAGGGATGCCTAGTTTACTCTTTGTGTCATTACATTCAATGAAAGATGAGGGTCGCATCAACAGCAAGGGCAGCCTGTTTCTCCACCACCACAGTTTAAGAAAACGACGCTTGACACCAGCTTTGCATCGCTGTAGTCGAAGGTACAAACACTAGTACATATTGGAATGCAAAAGGCTGAGTATAAATCTTTCAACATCTACTTTAAAATTTGTTTCGCTTTTTGAATAAACAAGTGTAGTTGGCCTTTTAAGCATATTTCTTAGAATACTCGGACTCACAGCGTGAAAGTACGTACCATAATGCGCTGGGTTGGCGGTTCGATTTAACGTGACTCGGTAGGTTTACACATGTTGTAAGACTACAAGCAGTCATAGTATGGCTCGATTTCGGTAAGGAATGTTAATATAGCTGCAATGTACGTAATACGGCTACGTATTTCATTTCTCAGGTAAGATGACTGCTGGTCCAAGTGGCGTCGTTGGCTCAGTTGGTAGCTCGCTGCCTCTGAGTCACGGCGGCCCCTGCATCCATAGCTGTTGTAGTGGAGTGGGTTCGAAACCAGTCTGACTGGAATTAGACGACGCAAAGCCCCACCCAGGCCACCGAAAGCTGGTGACAGCGAGTAGATAAAAGGGAACCGACCGGATCTGCCATTGCACCGAAAGCCGTTCCACAAAGCATGCCACGTTGGAGGAGAACATCGACAACGTTAGGAGCTGTTTGAGAAAACTACTATGCCGGGGGCGCTCAGCCAACCGGGGCACCGGCGGCTGTGGGGAGCTGACAACATGACATCAACACGCCGGCGCTCTCTTAGTGACTGGCACCCAACGGCATGCCTATAAGTGGCTGGCCAGTGAAAGAAGGGAAAAACGTCCGAGATGACGAAATCGGGGGTTGCGAAATGGGCCACGAGTCTGATCATAGGCCGTAAGGCCCCTGCACATCAGATCAGATCGGATCAACTGCTGGTCCTTTATTTTAAGACTGAAGCGAACAGTGTTCTACAGTACATATTAGAAAACGGTCCGGATCTTCAAATTTGTAGGTGGGCCCGGCCCAGGGGCCTTTGCTGCACGCACGCCTGGCTCAAATCTTCACTTGACCGGAGCATGGTCACGTCCGACCAAGCTCGGTCTCTAACCCCATTACGTACGCAATAATGAAGTAAATTTTTATCAGTATCTGCCTACCTACGGTTTACGATCGCATTGTATCAAGAATAGAAAACGTGTTTCTATGTGCACAATCACAATCCAAAGATTTAGCCGTGTTGCGTTAATTGTGGTCGTACTGTATGTTTGATCGGTACAGCCTGGTAACAGTGTTGCCGATCCAAAAATTGTTATTTTTTTGTAAAATAAACCGAACGCTTATTTGTCGTACCAAAATTGTATTCTTGCCTAAAAGCGAAATTCTCAGCCCAAAAATTATTCAGTTTCAGTTGATTATTGCTATTTTTACCAAAATCTTATGGTTAAAACACTGCAAGTCTTCCTTCCTGGCTTTCTGTAGCATTGAATACATTTTCATTTAATGTCCTTGTCCTTCATCCGCTCCGCCCCTCAGTGTCCATCAAACAGTGTCCCCTCTACTAGATAGAACATTGCTGTTTCGTAACATAATCCGGAATTTCTGATTAATTTTGCGCAATTTCATCGTCAAATAAATCTTCGCGTCTATATTCTAGAGTTGGCGCCCGGCGGATGCGAACGGGTGCGACTGGTTGCGAAGTTGCGACTGGTTGCGATGTTGCGAAGTTTAGTAGTCGCCTTTTGCTTCTGGGTAAATGTATAGTTTCCGGGCGTAAAATCAGGAACCGGCCCCAGATTAAAATTAATACTTTTAATGATCATAACTAATTATAATTTAACAAGTTTTATCGATAAATGTCGATTATCGATTATTTTTTGGCAAAATTCCAAAATCGTCCAAAATGGTCATGTTATATATCATTTGAAAGCCCTTCGCCTGACGAGTCTAACGATCACTAAATCAGCATAGGGCACGCCCCGGGAGGCCTGTTTTGCCAAATAAAAAGGTACCCCTAGAGACGCATCAGTATAGGCACGCTCCGGAGAGCCTGGTTTAAAAACATAAAAGTACCCCTAGGGGACGCATCGGTATATGGCACGCTCCAGACGGCCTGTTTTAAAAACATAAAAGTACCCCTAGGGGACGCATCAGTATAAGGCACGCTCCAGAGGGCCTGTTTTAAAAACATAAAAGTACCCCTAGGGGACGCATCAGTATAAGGCACGCTCCAGAGGGCCTGTTTTAAAAACATAAAAGTACCCTAGGGGACGCATCAGTATAGTGGTAAGTACCCCTAGGGGACGCATCAGTATAGTGATGCGTACCCCTAGGCGTATTTTTATATTTGGAAAACAGGCCCTCCAGAGCGTGCCCATACTGATGCGTCCCCTAGGGGTACTTTTATATTTGGAAAACAGGCCCTCCGGAGCATGCCTATACTGATGCGTCTCTAGTGGTACTTTTATATTTGACAAAACAGGCCCCCGGTGGCGTGCCCTATGCTGATGAAGTGATCATTAGACTCGTCAGATGAAGGGCTTTCAAATGATATATAACATGACCATTTTGCACGATTTTGAAATTTTGGAATTTTGCCAAAAAATAATCGATAAACGATATTTGTCGATGAAACTTGTTTATTTATAATTAGTTATGATCATCAAAAGTATTTATTTCAATCTAGGGTCGGTTCCTGATTTTACGCCCGGAAACTATACATTTACCTGCTTTGCTTCTGCCTAAATTGCATTGTTTGTTGCTAGAAAGTTAAACAACAGCATTCTCACCATCGCTCTTCAACAGCAGCAGCAATTCTGTCACTGATTTCCTGCTGATTGCGGCGTGATTCAGTCCCTTCCTGGTAGGGATGCAAATGGTATCCATCCGGTATTATTTGGTATTTTCAAGGTATTTGGTATTATTTGGTATTTGGTATTTTTTTATACCAAATAATACCAAATAGTTTAAACAACTAAATAATTAGCTTTTAAACGATAAATTGTGCATATTTTGCGGCTGTATACCATGTGAGACTGTTCTGTTCAGAGTTTTCTAATTTACTAAAAGTTTAAGAATGCAGATAAGCAGAAGAAGACGGCACTTTACCGTTTCTGAGCGACAAAAGAACAAAGAATTCTGACCAGTTTAGCTTATAACAACCACTCATGGAAAATTCTCATAAAGTGCAGGTTGGTCTTAATCAACATAACTACTCCGCTTTGGGGCAGTCCATATACGACGTCGTTCCAGATCGGGGAGGGGGTCGGCTGAAATGCGACGATAGACGACACGCCAGGAGGGGAGGGAGTTAGCGCATTTTTCGGAATTTTAGGGAACTTCGATTGTATTATTTTCAATTTGAGTACATTCTGGCAAAGGTTTTTTACATACAGAAGAGCTTCCCAGAGATTGTAGGGATTTATTCTATTGAATGCGGAGTATGGTATAACATGACAGTACTGTACTTTTAATGGAGGGGTAAGCCGAAAACGAATCGCCTTAGGCGGAGGGGGTCCCGATGAAACGACGCAATGCGATTTTGGGGGAGGGGGTCCGAAAAATCGGGATTTTGGAACGACGTCGTTAATGGACGGGCCCTTTATCGAGACCGAGCCTAGACCGCAAACATCACAACGTGCTTGCCCATTTCCGGAGTCAGTGAAAAACCACCAAATTCTACTCGTTTTCTTTCTTGGCATGATTGATTAGATTTCTTTTAGATGCAACAAAAACTCTTCCACTGAGGCAAAACTTATATATTTTAGCTGAAAAAGCAAAAATGTATGATTTTGCGTTCATTCCAAACAGCTAGTGACCTGTTTATCAACTATTTGGTATTATTTGGTATAGAAAATACCATCTGGTATTTGGTATTTTTGATACCATTTGCATCCCTA